>JABUQX010133866.1:0-17500 GCA_015478945.1 Trachelipus rathkii
GTACATTATTCTATATATAATTATTAACAGAGTAGAGTATCTGCAAAGAGTAAGTTCATAAATTGAGCAGAGCTATTATGGTTATTAACTTTCAAAAAACACTGTTATCTTCATCAGAATCAATAGAAAAATATAATTTTTAATAAAATTTTTTATTGTTTTTATTTCTTTTTTCTAATATTAATATAATATATATATAGTATAATAATATATTTATATAATATTATTAATTATAATATATATATATATTATATTAATATTAATATATATTATATTCACTATTAATATATATATGATATATATATATATATATTATTAATATATATATATAATTACTATATATATATATATATTATATTTGTAAAAAATAAACTTCAATTAGTTGAAATATATTTTTTGGATTAATCTAATAATTATATATATCTATATATATATTATATATATATATAGTTATTATTAATTAATATATATATATAATTTATTTAAAAAATATGCAAATGTATAAAGAACATAATTGAAAAAAAATAATAAAAACTAAACATATATAATAAAATTTTTAAATTGTTAAATAATTATAAAAAGAATTAATTATTAAATAAGTATATATAATAAGATAATATAAAGGAGTAGACTAGATGTATTAAATAGTAGTACTTTTATGTACTTAAGATAATATGTAGTGTTACATATAAGAGCATTATCTTATAGCGGGAAAATGGTTTTTCATATAGATAACGGTGAAGTTGAGACAGGTAAAGTGAGTGTTGTCTCTTTCACTGCTGTTATCTTTATATTACTAATTAATATATGGATGGGTGTTAATTCGTGAAGAGGGTTCGTTTGCGAGGAAGACCTTGGAATTGCTATGGCATGTTCATATGTGTGAATTAAATATTTACTATTTATACAAGTGAAAGAGCGACTCTGCAGAGAGTGTTGGATAGGTGGGGAGACATATACATATGCAGCAGGAGAGGGATTAAATAAAATAATATATTAAGTAAATAAGAGACGGATGAGTAATTGAGTATCCTAAGAGATAAGAGAGGTACATTGTACAATATTGTTTGTTAATAGAGGTGGGAAGCGCTGAAAGCGAAGTTGAGACATAAATATTTAAGCCCGTCTGATATGTTCCTAGTAAACGGTATTATATATTAGTATTGATGGAGAATCGATCGGAGAGAATTGAATATGAAGAGAAAAATCAGGTATTTATTATGAGGAGGTGATGTGTGGTACAGTCCTGTTAATATTGAATATATATGAGATTTGAAAATAACAGGACTTATATAGAACTACGAGGGTAAGGTATAAGTGTTTTATTTGATTTTATATATCATAACAAACACTATATGATACCTACTCCGTATTAAGTGGTGATATTAGTGGATATAAACCTCATTAGTGACTACTCAATTATAACTCATATAGTACCCTAACAATATAAACAAAATCATCGACAAGGTTGAGTGGCAAGCTAAGATAGAGTATGTGAGAGACTGAGATAGTGGAAATGATACGAGAAAGTATAGGTACTGACGAAAGATGAAGATAAATATTCCGGAATTAGTGACTGAAGAGCTTAAGATATATATAATAGAGCTAATTTACGAGTGAGATTGTGGTGTAAGAGAGACATAACTAAGTTATTAAGTGATGGTATGGCTACATAGTTCAGCTAAATAAACGAATGAAGATACAGGATAACGTAATACTGTCAGAGAGATTTATTACTGACTGTATATGGCTAGCGGAAATAAAGACCGTTGTATTGAAAATATAATAGACCATAAATAAAATGAGGTATTGGTAAGGTATATTTGTGTTGTGACTTAGTAGCGTTGTGACTGTACTATAGACTGATGTGGAATGGATAATCCTAATACTATTCATGAGGTGGAAGAGGAAAGGTACTCTACGAGACCAGATCCGCAAGGGGAGCAGGGATGTAATGCTCTTAAATTTACTATCCAGCTGACTTGGTTGAGAATAAAACCTGTTAACTTAGATTATATAGTAATATATATATATATATATTATATAGTATATAATTAGTATTATATTAATATATTATATATATATATAATAGTATATTATGATGATATATTTATATATATATATAAACATACTATATATATATATAATATATAATATATATATATATATGTTAATATTTAATTAATATATATATTAATTAATATGATATATATATTAAATATTTATATTATATATATATATGTATATAATATATAGTTAATATATTATATATATATATATATATAATATTAATATATTATATTATAATTATTTTATATAATATATTATATATATAATAATCATATATATATTTAATAATATATATATATATATAATTATTATATAATATATAATTTATTATAAATATATATTATATATTTATATATTATATTAATTATTGTATATATTTATATTTATAGTTATATATATATAATAATTGATATATAAATTATAATATATATGATATATATTATATTAATAATATATATATTTATTAATATTATATATATTATATTAATAATATATATATATTATATAATATATTATATTAATATATATATAAGTATATTATATAATATATATTATATATATATTATATAATATATATATATACATTATTAAATAGTTAAGCTCAATAAAGTTGTGACTCTTGTAAATTTTTACATGAGTGAAAACTGTCTTCAATTTTAAGTTACCTAACCTCATAAAAAAGTATCAAATATATATATATTAATATTACATAGTATATTATATTTATATTAATTATATATATTATATATTATTAATATTAAGTAATATATATATATAATTTATATTATATTATATATATTATTATATAGATATATATATTATATATTAATTATTATATTACATATATATATATATATAAGTATATAGCAGGTATATGCTATAATGTTTATTATATTGTAGAGTTATTTATTTGTATAATATGATATATAAGGTAATGGTATTATGAAATAAATAGGGTAATTATGGCAGGGGAAGGTGTAGATGATATAGAGAATGAGACAGAGAGTGATGTGGATGACCTACCCTTTGTTAGTATTCACGGATGTAATTTGGTTTATGTGTTTTATCTGAAGAATGAGTTTAGTAGTAAGATTTATAGTGAATAAGAAGGTGATTTCGTGAGTATACAGGGTTGATGTAAATAGGTAAGAGGTTAAAAAGTTAAATAATGTATAATGAAATAAGAGTATAGGATATTTTAGTCGTATAGAATTATAGAATGAAGATTCCCGCGGTTGTGATGATAGATATCAATTTAGATGTTGAAGCAACTGGATAAAGTACTATGAGTTAGGTATATAATATTCGTTGTTGGATGAAAAGGATATAAGATATAATTATCAAGATAATAAATAGTGACAATTAGAAGTTTTGTAGACACTAAAAAATGTTGTTATAGATAGTGGCATAATAACCGATATTGCCCTGAGCTATATAAGGTGTAACAGAATTTCTCTTAGGAATTAAGGTGTTATTAGTGAATTGATTCGAAGGAACACAGTTAGCTGTCAGCGTTTACGAGCTAACAGCATATCTCGTTAACTGAAAGAGGTATCGTTTTTATTATACAACATAAACTTGAAGCCTTCTAGAGATATAAAATGCAAGCGAGTATATGGGAGTATTTCAGCAGATTGAAACTTTATTGTGGTAACTGAGGTAAGTGTAAAAGGACGGGCATATAGACTTGTAAATCTGGAACAGTGGTTGAGGTAATTATTGAGTTCAGATGAGAAAAATATTCGCGTGGGTGGAGGGCGCTCGTATATTAATTGATTTATATATCACACAAAAATGAAACACAAGAAGCGGAACATACGATACTCGCTAAAGGCTGTGAGTTGATATGGGACAGACACGCCACGTGTACAATGATAGCAACAAAATCGCAAACGAGATACATTTGGGCACATTATTTATATAACATTATTTGGACATTATGATGGTTCACAGAATATCATAGCGGCATTGAGTCAGGATGGATTGGTATGTATGTTAATATATTCTACTCTAAATAATAAAATTACGGTATCTTTTTCCTTGTGGCAATTACGTAAAATAAACATTTGAATCAGTGGTGTGGAAATGCTTAATTTAAAGGGAAGTTGTCTGAAGGAATGACGGAATAGATTGAAAGAATGATTTGTTGTAATAATATAGTAGAGCGATTAGAAAAGAAAATCATGGCAGAGAGAAACCAAATTGAAAGATGGTATATGAATTGACAGAGCAGGATTTTGGAATTGGTGATGGAAGTTTAGCAATTAGCATTTGCGGGACTTCATTGGACAGAGGGAGATGGCGTTTAAACTCAAACATTGAGGACGGCAAATAAGACCACGAGAAGTAGTATGTTCTCTTATTTGTGTGGGCCAGGTTCATATATCTCACAAGTATTGTTTCATACTTTGTGGCATTCTGATTGCGAATACACTGGAGGAATTCTTTACTACCGGGCTCTTCTTGATTCTACTGCTTCAGTAGATAAGAAGCTTTTTCAACATTAAAAGATTTATAGAACGATTACCATAACTTTAAGGAGATAACTTGAGTGTGAGGAGCTATTCTACAGACTTGGAGCCATCCTATTAGGTACTTCAATTTGAGAGCTTCCGGCGCTTCCGGGTCAGTTATTTGGCTCCATACACATTTCAGAACATATTGACTTACCCAAATGACAGACAATGAAGAATTTGATAGATCAAAGGAACTGATAATTTGAGATCAATCACATCTCATTACATTTTTAGACCGAGTACGATTTATTTAAAATTTTTAACATAATTTTAAATAACAAACAATCATACCTATTTGATAAAAATTTTTTGAACTATGATTATTTCTTAGAAAATTGTAATATTTCTATAATTCTTTACAACTTTTACTTAATAGTATTAAATATATCTTATCCTCTTTATAAGTATAATATATATATTATATATATTTATATATAATATGTAATTTATTTTATTATATAAGTATTATATTTTATAGAAAGATAGAGAGACGAAGAGAGAGAGAGGAGAGAGAGAGAGAAAAAAAGGTTGTGTGAACAAGCACCTTAAAAGTTTTTAACATTTTATTAATTATTATTATTTACCAATTTAATAATAAATATACAATATTTATAATTAATATATCGATTATAATCAAATATATATAATACATTATAATAAAACTTTACATAATGCAATTATCCGTATCAATGTTACATGACATGAGGTCAATATATTTAAATAACTATCTTATCTTACTACACATAATTATCCTTTAAAGGGATAGTGGTTGACGAGTGAATTTTCACTTATAAAAAGCATACCGGGAGTAGCACTACGTGCAAGATTATATATTAATATATTTAATTAAATTAATATATATATATATATAATATATATTTATTATATATATTATAATATATATAAATATATATATATATGATATGTATTAAATATTATAATCTATAGATATATTATATATATATAATATATAATATATATATTATGATTAAATATAATAATATATATATATATATATATATTATATATTATATACATTAATTAATATATATATATATATATTATAGTATAATATTTATATATATTATATATAATATTTATATTAATATATATATATAAATATATATATATTAATTATATAAATATATATAATATTATTATAATTATTATATAATATAATATTATTATTATAGAATAATATATAATATATCATATTAATCTATATTAATATTAATATATAAATTATATATTATAATAATTATTAATATATTATGATATTATAACTTAATATTAAATAATAATATATATATTTATATTTATTGATTATTACTGCAGATGTCATTTTTTTATTTTCGGCACTCTATGCGGAATGCTCGGATGTATTTAAGACAACTACAAAGTATTTCAGTTTTTGCAACATTACAAATTAGTTTTTGGTAAGTTCTTTTATGGCTATTAGTCATATTATATAATAATTAATAATATTTATCTTATATATATTATAATAATCATATAATATATAATATCTTTAATATATATATTAATATATATATTATTATAATATATATAGTATATTTAAAATATATATAATATTAATTCTGAATATATTTATTGAGCCGCATCTAATTAATTATATTGTGTTAACCTATTAAGGGTGCGGGAAGGGAACCCAAATCTATAAATGCATCTCAGCCATCAATCACTTCATTTCCCTCCAGAGAAACAAATCCCCGAAATTATGATAACCATTTTAGAAATGATTCATATCGACAACCCTTCCCTAGGAAATCATTATCTAGATATAGGCAATTGACTCGTATATAAGTGTCAGAGAAACATCATTTTTTTCTGCGGCGTTTTCTGAGACACTAGGCTTGAGTTCAATTGTTCATGTGTTCTCAAGGTTCCGGCAATACGAGCCAATATTACTTGGGCCAGAAAACTTTTCTTTTGGGATTGAAAGTCAGTATTAGCCCTGCATTGTTAAATACAACACGTGCAATCAATATAGTGAAATACAACTAAAAGTCGAAATTATTAAATGAAGCTGAAAATATATTTGCATGTTTGATTAAGCGGATAAGCGTGGATAAACCTAACATAATTTGTTGGTATATAAAAATTACCATTCCGGGACAAAACCAAAAAGAAAATCTAAGAAATTTCAATGGGCAATATGCAATAAGTTTCTTGAGTTCGTATTTTTACCAAACACTCTTGTTGATCTCGTATTATTTCAATCAATTATTGCATATCTTATTTGGCTCACTGTCGTGCGTTTATGGATAATTGGAAATTGGGCAAATGAGTGTTTCTTCTCACTAATGGACTGTAGTTAAAAGTTTCTACATCGGCTCAGGGTCATTCACTATCCGTCTTTATTTAGGATTTAATAGATTTACGAGAGTCTGGTTCTCGTAGATTTCGTTCCTTTTTTCCGTTCAAACAAAGTCATAAGAGTTCGACTTCTCATATAAAGAGTTTTAATTAAATTTCTGTTCTGAACATTGGAGTGATTTTACAAATATAATAACAATCGGCAAATATTTACGAAATTATATTAATCTTGTTCTACAGAAAGATGTATGTTATGCTTATTCTTATATAAAACAGCTGGATTAATCTTTTGTCTTTATATTTATCTGGAGGGGATCTTTTATATGTTTATATTGGTGCACATAGTCCATGAAGGACGCCAATCTACTTTTCCCCCAACCAGAACCCTTCAACTCGCTGGATAGGTTTACTAGACTTTTAGTTTTATACACCATCTTTTCATTCTTGTTTACAGATCCTTTTCTTTGGATTACACATGGTTGCACTAAAGAGAGGTGTCTATAATGCTGATCATCATTAGCGTTGAAGATCATTAGGTGGTAATGGGACATTAGCGTATGATCTTAGAATCACTGTAGAAGTTAGCGATTTGATAATTTCCTTGGCTAATCGTCCACCTTTACTAATTACAAATAGGTAATTCATAGACAATATAAATGAAAAAAAAAAAAAAAAAAAAAAATCAAAACGGGTGGGTGAAAAAGTATATTGTCCACATTTATTACACTGGTATAGTGAAGATATAGATCATCTTCGGAATCGACACATTATGGCTCGTCATCTATACGCATTTAATAACCTATGGGTCATTTATAGCGATTTAGCCTATATTGGCCACTTCTCCCAACTCTTATATGTTACATATAGATCTAAACATATTCAACAAGCAGAGAGTTGCGAATAACGTCATGTCAGATTAATTCAGGGGATTGTAGTTTAGATCATTTTGCTAGGGTTTCTAACGGCACATAAGATAAGGTAAGATATAATATGCATTGACCACATGAAATACGGTCAATAACTAGACTAGATTTTTTCATGACACGTGTGACTCACTTCGGACGCTCACAGTAAGCGCGCAGCTGAGTTTTTATCTTCCAATATGAAGGTTAACGTTACGCTTTGGTACCAAGCGTGTTAAAGTCGAGCGCTTCTGGGTTGATGCACACCTGATTGATCTATTGGTGGGTTATGTATTTCGGGATAGATGATAAAAGCGGTTATTTAATAATTAAATATTACTCAATGGTTATTAATTTATTATTACCACAGAATTTTAACTATCAAACTATTGTTATGAGTTCTTTCACCCCTTTTACCCATTGATTACGCACTTTATGATATTATTATATTGGATCATTATAATGTGCTACTTAAGTAGATGATAGCACATATACAGTGTATGTTGACTAGAGCAGTCATCAACATTACACGATTGCTCTAGAGTACGGTGTAACACACGATTGAAACCTACACCTAAAACCATTCGACATTTCACGGCACACACGGTGTTTCACATTTCTCACACAATACACTTCACACTCGTCAGCACACAACACGTTTAGTGCTCAAATTCGGCAACCTCCACGCGGGGGCCTGTGTGATCAGCAACCTCATATTTCCTACAGAGACCATTTCTCTTATAGCCGAAATTTCCCAACCTCACCCGCTTTCTTGGTCGAGATTACTTTCTTCACTCATTTAGCTGTTTATGCCACTCTTCGACTGTCGAACACCAAACAACGTTTATCGGATATATAAGCTCATAGACTCAATCTTTCTTACGTTCTTATTGCTCCATGGAACACACTCAAATTCAAAAACGGCAATATATGTCACTGCGCTCATTCTGCACACTCAAATCAAGTCTTACCCACACAAATACCATTAAATTTAATAGATTGTGGATCGGCACTAGAGGGCGCAGCACGCAATATTTTCCGGAATGGTGGCATCTTGATGCCTTCAATCTCAAAGCTTTCTCCTCCTCGACTAACTAATTAAACCTTAAATTTAAAATAGAAAAAACTATTCAAACATAAAATAAAGAAGTTGCAAAGATATATCACATATAGCCTACACCCTTTAAGTTAATTCTGCTATAATTGACTGTACTTAGTTTTCCGGCCGAATTCCCGATCGAGTCCTTCCGCACATAGACCCCGTCTGACACTTTACAGAAAAAAAATTAACTCTAGCACGAACTCGAGATACTCGCCACATTAAGATTTATTCGCGCTCATTGAATATAATTAACTTCTCCAGAGATTTATAGTTCTCTTTTTCGTTATATCTGACTATTATAAGTTTAATCTCAGGAGGAGTATGATTTTGAGTTGACGTATTATAATCACCTAACTCTGACAGCTTCACAATTTATCTCACTTATATAACATCCAGCATAAACAAACTGCTGGGGTAGGTGGGATAACCTTGCGAATAATAAACAAAAAATTTTATCGGAGGGAGATCGAACTCGAGGAGGCTACCTGGCTCGGAAATTTGGCAGCGGTCTCACAGCACCTTCAGCTTGGCCTGGTCGTGATAGACCGAAGCTTATTCTGCCTTCGCTTGAAGGGCTGAACGGGCTTAAGGAAGCATTTTAAAGATCTTATATTCAGTTGGATTTTCTCCCTTGCAAAGACGGAAAGAATGTTAGGAACCCTTATCTGGATTTATCGGTGTAGATCTTAATAATAAATTATTATGTAATAAATTTTATTATTATTTATTTTAATTAATATATATATATTATATAATATATATATATTACTATATATAATTAATTTATACTATATAATTATATATTATTATTATTAATATATATATATATTAATTTAAAATTATTTTAATATTAATATTATATATATAATATATATATATTAATAAGTATATATATTATATATATTATATAAATATAATATATATATATAATAATTTAATATAAATATATATATATTATTAAAAACATTTATATTACTACTATAATAATAATTATTTATATAATATATTATAATATATATTATATATAATTAAATAAAATATAATTATATATTATATATAAGAAAATAAATTTATAAAATAAAAATATATATATTATAAATAAATATATATAATTAAAAATATTTTAAATATATATTAAGATATTATATATATAATTATTATTATTATTATTAATTATATATTAATATTATATATATTTAATATATAAGATAATAATATATATTTATATAATAAATATATATATATGATATTATATAGTAATATATTATAAGTATATATATTGATATTATAATAATATATACTATAATACTTGTATTTTTAATAATTTACTAACTTTTAGTAGTAATATATATATATATATTATATATATATATAATATTAATAAGATATAAAGGAGATTCTCGAGGTTTCCTGGTTAAGTACTACTACTTGTACAGTTATTGTAATATTTTTATTTGTTTTTTTATAACATAATTGCTGTATATTGATACTAACAATGACATTTTCAGTGGTTGATAAACAGATTTACAAATAAAGTTCTGAAATTAATAATTTAAATAATTTATATTATAAAATATATCACAGTATATATATATATTATTTTATCATAAATAGATTTATAAAAATATGAAAATATCTCTGAAATAAACTAGTGAATAAAGAAAAATACACCTAATAATTTTAACATATTATATTGAAAATTTAAGTTTTTAAACTATAGTTTTATAATAATATAAAAAATTACTATAAAAAAAATTACAAAAAACAACAATAAAAATAAAAAATTAGGGTAGGGCCGACCGACGGAGGTGAGATAGAGGGGTAGGGACGTTTTTCCAATACCTACCGTCGGGAGGAGGGCGGGAGGAATCCATCACGCGACACCTACAAATATGACCAAGAGAGCGGGGTATTCCTATCCGTAACCCTCCCGGAAGGTGAGGGGTAAATTATACGTCTTTAATATATCACGGTATCTCGCGTCTACCGGTAATAGCGAGACTCACCAGACTTACTCCTTAGTGACCATCTATTGTGGTTTAACCCCTGGGTTATTTTCACTTTATTATATATATAAAAAAAAAAAATAAAATAAACTTGACCGAGAAGTCCGTAAAACGTTAACTTGAGGTCACCTTTAATAATATTTATATTTGAATCATATACTTATGTTGGAGCTATAAATATTGAGACTGTTAGGTATATCATATACTAGAAATATATATACAAAAAAAAAACAAAAAAAAAATCAAAACTCATGGAGTCTTAAAACCATCAACAAACACGCTATTATTAATAATTAATATATTTAATATATAATTATTATATATATATATATATATATATTTCAATATATATATTATATATAATATATTATACTTTGTTAACTACAATATCCAAATGCTTATATAAATAAAATATATAGAGAACTTCTCCTTTAAATGGTAGTTAACCCGATATATATCGAACGAACGAATGTAACGATTTTTTTCGATTTCAAGGCAATAATGCGAAAAGGTTGCCAATAACAGCTTTTTTTTTTTTTTTTTAAACTAAAGGATACCCAGAATTAAGATAGCAAAGATTTGAAAAGAGTCAGGGTCTCAGTCGCCTCAGCGGGGGGACGAACGGGGGGGACTCGTCCCCGCCCCTCTGTCCCTCTCGGCTCGAGCCCCTTAACAATATATAGAAAAAAAAATTAAAAAAAATTAACATATAAAATTAACAGTGATAAAAAAAAAGCAACTTGTGGAAAACTGTTGGCGATTCTTTCTATTGGGGTTTTAGGCTAAACGTGACCCATACAGAGCTGCACGATCAAAGAAAGCAAAGTTCACATAAACATTTCTTGAACTTCCTTTAAAAGGAAAATTTTAAAATATGTTTCAAATTATTCAAATATTTTATAATAATATATTATAAAATATATCTATATATAATATAATTATATTTATATATATAATATATTAACCTTTATACTATATATATATATATATATAGACTACCTATATAATATATATATATATCATATAATATAATATACTACTTATTTATAACATAATACTACTATATATATATAGGATGACTCCCGGTTATGACTTTTTAAGACTTACTACTCCGTCGCAGTTTGGATTTTTTTTTAACATATTGCTAGCTAGTATAAAGCATAGAGAGAAGAGAGAGAGAGATGAAGACGAGAGACAATGAGAGCAGAGTTCCAGATGGATGAGAGAGAAGGGAGAGAGAAGCCGCATTAACGAATTACAAATGAGGTTTCACGAGTTAACACACCATTAATTGTAAATAAGTCATTATTTTTCCATTAGGATAATCGATCATGTAATATTTCTTAATATTATTAAAAATTTTAAAAATATTGAATTATATCGGTTTATTTCAATTTCATTATTTATTATTTCATGGGTATCATAAAGTGATTATTATTTACACCTTTATATGAGTACTAAACCATTAAATTTTGCTAATTTATTCATTGAATCAAACTGGTTATTATGAAATTTTTTTTATAATAGTAATAAAACTTACTTTAAATTGTTTAAAGCAATTTTTTGCAACACTTTCAATTATTTTTAGAAAATTGATATACGAAAAATGATGATAACTATTACCTTTAAATAATAAAAGTTAGAACTATTTTGCATTTCATTTTGAACAACGAGATTAATTTTAAAAATAAGAAAAAAAAAACTAAAAGTACTAAGATGAAAAAAAGCGAATAAGATTGAATTTTTTTGTTGGAAATATTTTTGGATGTTGAAATGGAAAATATTTTAACTTTGATATGATTAAGGAAAGTTAAAGTTAAAGAGTTAGTTAAAGAGTTCAGTTAAAGAGTTTAGTTTAAAAGTTTAGTCAAAGAGTTTAATTTAAAAGCTTAGTCGAAGAGTTTAGTCAAAGAGTTTAGTTTAAAAGTTTAGTTTAAAAGTTTAGTCAAAGAGTTTAGTTATAGAGTTTAGCTAAAGAGTTTATTATACCTACACATTCGTAAAATACCGAATATTCGGGATGTATTTGTAATAGAAACAATTGCAGAGTTTTTGTTAGCAGAAGCCAATAAAGAAGAAGCCTTTTAAAAGTATTATATAATATAATATTAATTTTTTCATTATATTAATTTTTTTAATATTATACTAAATTTTTTAATATCTTAATTCTTTTCACTACTAATTATTTTAATAAATAACATTTATTTCACTGAACTTTTTTAAACCTTTATAAATATTTTTAACGTAAATTTACCTTTCTGAATAAATTTTATATATAAATAAATTTCTGAACACACATACACACCATATATAGGTATATATATTATATATTATATATATATATTATATGATATATAAATATATTATATTATATATATACTATTATTATATTATATATATATTTTATATATAATATTATATATATATATATACTATATAAATATTATATATGTATATCAGGGACGACTAAAGGTAGGCTTTTTTAACAACTCGGTGCCTTCGTCTCTCTTCTCTCTCTCGTCTCTCCTCCTTAATATCGTATATATATATATATACTATATATAATATATAGTATATAAGTAATATATATATATATATATATAGTATATATATATATATATATATATATATATATATATATATATATATATATTATATATATTATATTATATATAGTATATATATATATATATATATATATATATAGTTTCTTCTTCTTCTTCACCTAACCTTATGTTTCCCAAGATTGGGAGTAAGGAGCGCTACAAGCATCGGAAAAGAAAAGCAGTAAGGAGAGTATGACAAATGTCGAACAGAAAGCCGCCCAGCCTTACGGCCCCCTCTGTACCATTTAATTAGTGAGAACTCGTCAGTCAGAAAATCCTCCCTAAAGCTTCATGGGACCGGCGACGGACCCTTCACTATGGTAAATCGTCATGTAAGGGTTCATCCGCTTGGCCCAGGTGGGCCACAACCATGCCCCCAGACAAAACCCCGCCGTCTCTCCTATCATGCACCTTAATTCTCGCCTCTGCAAACTCCATTTCTCTCCGTGTCAGGACATCTCGGGTTCACCGGCTCAATTCAACTTTCTCTCGGTCTCCCAGCGCGGTCGGTTCCACCACACTCTCACTATACATCCGCTTAACAACGACTATCCATCATCCTTTCAACGTGAGCCAAACCATTTCAACATAGCCTTTCATTTATTCTCTCAATTTACCCCTTTCTTCAACACCACACACTCTCTAATACGTTCATTCCTCATTTTTATTAATGTCTTCCTCACTACCTAGCATGCCCCTACAGATCTGTCGCATGCTGTAACACAATTGAACTTTAGACTCTATTATTTTCTTATTCGCAGACCAATAGTCCTCACTACGGCGATGAACCAAATAACACAGGTAAACAACATAACCTCATGTAATAGACTGCTAGCGCATTCAAGACTTAGTCCTTTACATTCACCAACGATTTAATTGGACCAGCCACCTTCCGCCATTCACAACTTTCCTAACTACACCTCTGCCATCATCCGTGTTCCCTTCTCATCCAACATACCCTAAATATTTAAACTCCAGACACTTGCTCAGCTGCTCACCATCTAACATAATTCCAACCGAGGACTGTCCTCACTCACACCATAACCTTACTCTTATGCACGTTTCCTTTCAAACCCATCCTTTTACATACCCTGCCAATTCTCTCTACCAATGCTTCTCAAGACTCCTCTTCAGATTTCCGTACACCAGAAACCAAATCAATGCCGCAATATAATATATATATATATATATATATATATATATATATTATATATATATATATATATATATATATATTATATATTATATATATATATATATATATATATATGATATAATTATATATATATAATATATATATATATATATATATATAGTATTATATGAAGGGAATACAAAGCTATTTTGCCGCTCTGTATATTTAGATACGATGTGAACACGAACCGCTTAGTTGCTGTATGGAATTATAGAAATTGGCGATACATTTTAATATTCAAGTTTTTATTGTGTTATGTTTTTTAAAAAAAGGTTTTTAAAAAAAATGTATACAAAACTAAATATTAAAATGTATGCATTCTTATAATTAAATCAGCAACTAAGGGTCTTGTTCACCTTATATATATATAGTATATATATATATTATATATATATATATATATATATATATATATATATATTATATATATATATATATATATATATACTATATATATTAAATACTTGAGCTATTCCTATCTAAAACGTTTTCTTTAATTTAGAGTTGATTTCATGATTAACTATAATATTTCAAGTTATTCTTTTTCTCCCATTATTTTTAAGTATTTTTTAGAATTTCTTTATTATTTTATTATTTTATTAAAATATATGCTTTGTTATAAAAGTTATTAGTTTATATATGTTAGTATCTAACATTTATTTAAAAAACTTTAGTATTTATAAACCATTTATACTCAAATAGTAACAGAAACGGCATCCTCCGCTATTCGATTGTGCAGCAGAACTGGGCGTCCATTTTTAATGGATTAAAAGCGTTATTTAAGAAGCAGTTACTGCTTGACCTTTTTTCTTTTCCAATTTTGCATAATCTTTTATATTTATTATGTAATAATTTCATTTATTTAACTAACTTTCGCAAAAAATAAGAAAATTTTATCGTATTTTGAAATTTGAAAAAATCGATCATTTTCTATAATGTTAACGTCGTGCTGAGTCACCGAGGCAAGCAACGGAGTGTAGGTAGTCGCCTCTGAATATATATATAGTTATAATATATATATAATATATATAGTATACTATATATATATTATATATATTATAATATACTATATATATATATATATATATATATATAATATATAATATTTCATATATACACAAATATATATATGATATATATATATATTAATATATATATATATTATATATATATATATATATATATATATATATATATATATCATATATATATATATATATATATATATATATATTATATAGTATAAGTTTTTCAAAATTTTTCCTATTTTTCTGTAATAAAAATTGTTATCTACAAATTACACAGACTGGAGAAATTTTTTAAACAATACGCAGCAATTAAATGAAAAAAAACTAACGTAATGATAAATAAAACTTTCAACTTGAATAACTATATTATATATATAGTATATAGTGATTATATATAAATATATATATCTGTATGTATATAGTATTATATATATATATTATAATAATATATATAATATATAATGGTATATATCTATATATATAATATATATATATATATATATATACAGTATAATATATATAGTATATATATAATATATACTATAGTATAAAAAATCTATTATATTATATAGATATTATATATATATATATTATATTATTATATGATTATTACTATAATATATTATCATAATATAATATATATATATATATATATATATATATTATATATATATATATATATATATATATATATATATATATATATATATATATATATATATATATATATATATAATTTAAATGAAAAACTTTTCAATAGTTTTTCATCTTTGCATTACATTCATTATTATTAAGCAGACTATAAAGGACTAATTTGAATATAATAATATATTATATTGGTAATGATCTAAGTTTTATACATACACATACGAATATTTATTCAATTATACAAGGACGTCTGACAACACTTATAGAAATCTTTTTGTGTGCTTTAAAATATACAAATTTAGATCTATTTCAAGAACGATATTCAATTTGTTGCTTTGATGTGTATAACAGTCCTTGATATATCAAACATTCAACAATATATAAACAAAATATTATATATATATATATATAATATATATCTATATATATATATATATATAATAAGTATATATATTATAATATGATATATATATTATATATATATAGTATATAGTATATATATTTATATTATATATATATATATTAAATTATATATATAGTATATATATATATTATTATATATATATATATAATATATATCTATAAACAAATATATTTATATATATAATATAATTATATATATATATATATATATATCAATGGCAGCTTCTACATTGCTTCAGTACCTACCCACTCCTTCACAGACCACTCCCCTTTTCATTCCACTCACTCCACTTTTCATTTAACTCCTATACCGACCACTTCCCTTTTCATTCCACTCCTACACCTACCACTCCACTTTTCATTAGTCCTTCAATTTTGAAGGACGACCCACCCAACAACAATTAACTTCATGCTATGAAATTGCCCTAAAGGCGGCTACACACACATGCGGAGTTTGTCGAGAGTTTCCCCGAACGCCACATGTGTCAATGGTTTTTTTTTCTGCAAATGTTTGTTATTCGACTTGATTTGCCTTGTGGGAAATCTACAAACACGCAAAGTTGGTCAAATTTTCGTCTGACGCCGCATGTGTGGATGGGTCATTTTTGACAAATCTTTGTTCATCGACATGGTTTGCCATATACTCAAATCTTTTCCATCTTTTGTC
>JABUQX010133867.1:0-10000 GCA_015478945.1 Trachelipus rathkii
AAACTGTCGAGAGGACTTATACGAAACTGGCCTACGTGCACGTAGGATGTTCAGTGTTTGTTATTATTTTATTTAATGTTTTACTGTGTCTGTGTCTGTGTGAATGTGTATGTGTATTGAAAAAAAGATGAAAAAATATATAAATAGAAATAGTTATAAGATACAATGATTACATCTAAAACTGATTTACAATTATACTAATTAAGGTAAATTTTTGAACGTCTCGACCAAATTTGAGCTCCACTTTTTACGTTACCTGTTAATATTCTATGAAAAAAAATAATATATTAGATAAATAATATGATTTTTCTAATTATTATCAAGATCACTTATATAGCATTTATTTGAAGGTAGCTTATAGGAATTTATATAATAAGATACAACTATAATATTAAGATAAAATATTATTATATATTTTAAGTAATACTATATATAAATAGTACCTACATATTTCTACTATTTATCCAAAGTGCTCTAATGTATACACTATCACCATTAATTCTATATATTATATCCCCTACCCCTAAAATGACTTTTAAGCATTAATTAATATATATATTTAAGGCACCTATTCTATCATATAATACGCTAATATGTGGCTCTTATAAAATCTATCTATAACCTATACCATTAATATCATATAAATTTCCGTAGTAGATGTATATTTATACTATATATATAAATATTATACTAGAATATTAATATCCTATAATTCGAGTCACATGCCCATAGGGAGAAATTATGAAAAGAAAAACATAAGAAAGCATTATTTTTTTATTATTATTAATATTTAATTATTTTTGAATATATGAATTTAATTTTAATATTATTCCTAATATTTTTATTGCATATTACTATTACTATGTTAGAACCTTATATAATATATTCCTATTATTGTATCATTATTTGATTATTGTAATAGAAACATCCTTCTCTTTCTCTCATTTCTCTCGTACGCGCACATCTTCCTAACAAATGTATTAACTTCTTCTACATGTTGAGAGGTATTAATATACCATACGCTCCAACAGAGCCTCGCTACTTAGGTCTTCATGAGCCAACTGTCTGAGTACTTTGCGAGGTCAATTAGGGATGTTACTACTCTTCTAGTAGTAACATCGTTTCATGATTGGCGTTAGGCAGATACAAAAAAGTAGAAGGTAAGTGATCTATACGAGGTCTCATTCAGAGCCACTATCGGTAACATATGTCACTAAGCTGAAGTTCGCCATTACGAGTTTTGCAGCATATCCGGTGTTTTCTCGTCACCATTATTTCAAGGTTCAAAGTATTGAATCTGTCGCTCATGAAAACGTTAGTACTGTATCTAATAGAAGGAAGATTTGTTCGTAATCTTCCGCAAGGCTTGTCTTGACAATTACCTTATTTTCCATGCTTCTGTACACTTTCTGTATGTATATCTATCTTTGGGCTCTCTAGTCTCACTTTACTTTCCATTGGACGTAGGTCCGCGAAGCTGTTTGTAACTGTTATGACCGTCCTCAGAGAATTCCGCACTTCTATGTACTATTGCCTTCATCTAAGTGGGGCATACTAATGCATACTCGACATCATAATACTTGTGGTCCACTATTGATATGTCTCATCCTAGGCAGCATTCTATTTCCTTTCGCTAATTAATATTCCAGGTTTTATTAGTACTGAACCATCTTCTACCTGAGGCTGTCGTTATCATGGTAATCTGACAAGAAGCGATCTCACAGCAGACTTCTTTGTAGCTTCACAATATCCCCATACTCTCGTTTCCGCTATTCCAATAATGTACGATTGCATTCATATAGAGACGTACTTTTCTTCTGCTTTCAACAATTATTCTTGAATAGTTTTGCGAGCCTATGGAATATCATGAAAATATATTTAACAATAGAGTTGACAAGTGGATTTGTCATAGGTCTCAGCTAGTATCAACCTTTTCCGCCTATTTCACAGCACTGCGGAAATCTGAAATACATATAATGAGCTAATGACTTCAATATGACTCCGTAAATTTGTTAATTGACTGAAACATCTCACCAATGCTACGAACATCGCTACATATCATTATATCGAGATTGTTTGCTCAGGTTGGAAGGCTGTATCTAGATATCTTTTCTTCAATTTCTTCGATTACACACTATCGCAGTATATCTTCATCTATAATTAACCAAATATGCATTGTCTTTCTTATCTTCATCTTCAGGCAATCAGGGCCGCATCTATAAGGAGTGCAAATTCCGGTAACCTATATTATTCACATGCCACTGTGTATATCGTGTTCTCAATTTGTAAGTCACATTGTTTGAGTAACATCTTGTACTATTGGTCTCTCGCTTTGTGCAAGGCCAATCTCACACATTGATCCATATAAATTGCTGGGAGTAACACCGCATTTGCAAGATATTTCACGAGCAGAGTTTTTGCTATTTCCCAGTAGAATGGACGAATGTGTTGGCCACAGTAGAGTAGTAGGCGAATCCATCGTGATCATATATTTGGTCTAGTACTTACAGTTCACGTCAATCTTCGTTGGCAAAGGGAGCATCCCGAGCTAAGCTGTCAAGTAGCTCACTGTGAATACGATCACTGAAGGAACGATCTTCATGTTTATTGGACCTGGAGCTCTCAAAGGTCAGGTGTAGCCACCTAAGGATTTAACTCATTCTCATGAGTATGGCATATGATTTATGTCTTCTTGACGAGCCATGAATTGGCGCTATATGTCAAACCAGTCATATTTTTTTCATTTGTTGTATTTATAAGCCTAGGGTTTGATTCACTTTTGTCCACACAAACTATTGGCGCCAACAGACACTCCGTTGTTAATCTCCCTGGCACTTCGAGTCCAATTTCAAAGTTGGTGTCTGAGTCCATTATCGTTCAACAATTATTAGCAATACAAAATGACCATTCGCTTGACTTCTCCCTCTCCTGCAAGTGATGGCACTTAGTGTGGTTAATGAATTCGCCTAATCTTTTGTGGATAAAAAGAACCTAATGCATTTCACATTTCAGTTTAATTTATATAATAGACGGGCGTGGTAAAAGCCAGCCCATTTCAAAATTGACCAATTTGGAACGGGCGTCCACAGAGATTGCAAGAAAGTATTCACGATATCTTAATCAAATATTATGAGATAACCATCTCTCGACTATCGAATAGGCAATTACTAAGAATACTTGTAGGATCTGATTATTGAGTATATTTAATAGATTGATAACACTTGCATGCAAATTAATATATTTCTATTGTATTGTTTCATGGCAAAAAAGAATAAATAAACAGTTTGTAAAGTATTTATTATCAAAAATAAAAAAGCCTTTATGGCACCAATAATTGTTTGGAAATATTGCATGTGAGGCTAGTGATGGCAGGGTACTAAAGTTAATTGCATATACTAAGTGTATAATTAGAGAGAACATAATCTATAGTAATACGTAGACACTATACTGAAAGCCATATTATCTTACACCGTAAACAACTATACACGAGTAAAATCACAATAATAGCACTCAATCACTATTCAAAAGCCAATATGCCATTAGTCATTAAATTATAAATACAGAGATCTCATCAGCTCCTTAATAATAGCATTTTAGTACCATATGAATACATAAGTTTCTAGAGCTTTTATCACATTGAGGAGTATATTTTAAGACACACCGAACTGACAAGAGAACTTAATATCTATGGGAAACTTTATAATATATAACCACTCAGAAAATGACACTAATCTAACATTACTACTATCAGCGTCTTAACACGCTATTAAATACAAATATTCTTAAAAATGAGACCTATCGCATCATAGTCTATGCTAAAACGGGGAACATATTCATATGTTTAATTCCAATAGTTATATTTAAATATAAATCATAAAACACCCATAAACAATTATAGTCTACACCACATAGACTCACTAACAGAAGTTATACCGCGCGAAGGAATCACCATAACTAAGCTGACTACAGGTACTATATGACCTATCACTACATCAATCTTTTCCCCCATGATATTAATAATCATCATATCATATTATGATTATCCAATATACTTTCAATCTCAAAAACTCTGATTATGTTGAGATAGTGGATACATTGCTACCTTCTTCGATAATCATCCATATAAATATAACAGACCCGCACAATAAAAGCAAAGTAGATATAATTTTGAAAACCATTATCCCTATTAAGATCACATTTCACATACAAAATCTAATATACTTGATAGAACAATTTGAGCTCGAGTGAATACAGTTATATAATCCAAGTCACTGTCCTCGCTGAGTGTATTCATCCATTTCATACATCACTATAGTGGAGCTGAAGGAGTGTAATACAATAAGTACATAACTTTTCATCTAATTAATATACATACACATATTGTTATAACCTAGAGGCACGGTTTTTAGACATGAGTAATGCGCCTCGATTTCTTTATTCCTTGGCACAGCCTCGTTGTACATGCTCATGACACTAACTATCAGTTATCTTGTTCCCATTAACTGTCTCTTTATATTATTATTATTATTGTATGATAGCTAGTTGGTCTGAAGGTATTTCATGATAAACGATTTTGCTAGGAGATAAGGTGACTGTGAATGAGTATTTAGGCAAACACTTACTCTATTTTCAACTATATCCTTTAAAAGCAGTTCATTCTATTAATTGTGAAAAATTGATAGCGACTGCGGCGTTTACCCATCCTAGTCGGTTATCTTACTTACGCGTCCTGACAATGAGCTGTGCTTTTGTCAAATCTGTTAGAGTTATTCATTATGTTCACTCAAAAATCTCAATAATCCGAAAAACTAAAATTGCAATTAATATGAAAATAGTTATAAAAAAGAACATATGTGCGATCCTATTATCAAAATATACTACTAGTTACATATACATTATATATTATGAGTATGTATATATATATAGAGACCTATATATAAATATAATATATAATATATAGACATATTATAATATTTAGAAAAACAGATAATATATATGTTATAAATCATTATATATTAAATTATCAATTTATAGATTAGATATCAAAAATAGGCGCAAAACTTATATACCTTCAAATAGTGATATTAGAACTACACGTATTGACATCATATTCGAACCGAAGGGATGTAATCTGCACGTATTTTGCTAATTTCTTCAGAGATTATATTATTCTAGAGGCACACTCTTAGAGACGACAATGTTGACCAATAGCACACCTTTCCAGTATTTACCTTTTTTTAAACAAAGGACCTGCAGTCTCGATTAAATACGCCAAGTCAATCGTTCAAGAGCTCACGGGTCTCTCGGCCTCAGCCGGGGACGCACGACGGGGGGGACTTCACACCCTCCCTTCATCTGCTCCCTATGCCGAGTAGGCTAACGTAGCCCCTTAAAAATTAAATTAATAAACATAAAATATTTAATACACTATAAATTATAGTACATTATTATTTTAAAAATATTATACATGATTCAATACTTATATAAGTCATACTCATGTGGGCAACCATTTTTCTCTTCTTATATCCTCTATATTAGGTGAATGTTATATAACGTATTTAAACCGTACATGTAGCCATTGGCTATGTTACGAAATTAGTGTTCAGATTATTCAGATATTTATTCGATATATCTGTATTTTTTTATATTAGTAACATACTCTTATTAAAGGAGGAAATGTTCTAATATTAATATATATAAATTATAATGAATATATATTATTATTTTATTATTATTATATATATATTAATTATATATTATTTATTAATTAATATATATATTATTAATTATTAATATTTAATATATGTATATTATAATATATTAATTCCTTTATAATATTATTATTCTATATATTATTATATTATTATTATATTATTATTATTATTATTTGCAATTTTACTATTATTATATTATATCCTTATATTTATAATCATTACCTACTACATTATTGAGGTTTATTTATAGAGAGTCATTGGAAAATATGAAATTGTATATGACATAATACACTTATATTTTCTACACTACTATGGCACTCCACATGTGCTCTCACAGGCCACCTATAATATCTCATGCTGAAAACGTAATATCTTCTCACACTATATGCCTATTTTCTCGACCTAATGAGTATCTCTAACACAGATTCAAAGGACTTACCAAGCAATTCAGAATTGGACAGCATACTCGCTCTCTCGTATATTTTTTGAGTCTCTATATATCTAGGCACAGTTTCATCGATGCATTCTGTGCTGGAGATTACTTATCATATATTTGGAGTTTAATGAGCTAATATCATATAATAGATATTTAAACATTACCATTTTATATTTTTATTCTGGGCATGTGGAGTACACATAATTGTTAAAGCTATAATTGAATTCAATTCACTGGTCGTGACTCTTTTCTCCGGGGACGCCACTCGAACGTCTCCGTCGCGCGCGGGCACAAGCCCCCCGGAAGTATGGCCTGAAAGAAACACTGCTCTACATCATGTATCAGTTAAATTAGTATAATTTCGCCATTTCTCGTAGGGGATGAAATCTCTTGTAGTTCGATCACAAAAGAAAAAATTCAAACATCTTGGCATACTGTCACGAGAGCTAACATCTGGCGGGATGTAGTCGCGCAATCTCGACTGAATATCAAGAAATATCAGTACAATTTTTTCATGCGAATTAGATTTAACAGTTTGTATCTTTGTATTATACTAAGAAGAGCTGTTATTCTTTTTCATAATTTTTTTCTAACTTATTCTGGCGGTAAAAATATGTTTACAACCTATATACTGAGGTATATTATTTTTGTTAGGAATACCTTTCTTATATGTACGTCTTGCTTCCTTAAGTTAACTACTACTTGTCCATGCTTGATGCGGATGGGCTCCTGAAACGTATATATCATATTTATTACCTCACTTTATTCATAGTACAATTGCTTCATATTCTTGTTACCTAATAATCACTATTACTATTTAGCTATATATATTCAACTAGTATCTATATATATAATTATATTATATATATATATGAACTTATAATATTTATTTAGTACCTATTAGATAATCCAAGATTGCATATAGTCCTTCCCCATTTTATTATTATCCTCCCTACTGCTTTCCATATTTATTAAAGTTTAGGTAGTGTTTTAAGACTTCTTTTTTTCACATATATTTGATAATTGATTTATCATATCATAATAACTATATATATACTAACCTAAAAATATTATTACCTTATTACTATATTAGTCTAAAAATATATATAGCTACATATTGATATGATTGCACTATTATATATACCAATTACTCATCCTCCATTGTCTAAGATGATAAATTACTTATTTTCTCAGTGTGGGGTGGTCATCACTGCTACATTTCATTATCCCTTTCCGTCTAGTTTAGCTCTCTCCTCGAATTTATTTGGCTGGTGTTTCAAATACTTGTGTGCGTGGGGTCCCCCCAAAAGCACATACCACGGGGTCTGAGTCTGCTGGGTTTCCGTTAGTTACGCCTCTCCGCCCCTCCTGCTAATATATGGCCTTTGCTCTCTTTGTTTTGTGGTATATTGAGCGTAGAGGATGCCATCACTTACTTATATTGGAATATTCCATATAAGTTATTAAGTGAGTGCTTTGTGTGTAAAATTGCCTCCAAGCATGATGTTTTCTCTATATGGGTGGTTAAAATGCGTGTGAGTGTAGTGGTGCTCACTCTATGTAGTTTGGATCATGAGGAGTAAATAGTGCGCATGTTTGTTGCGCGCATAGCTAGTCTTGCTCGAAGAGTGGAATCATATGAATGCAGTCATGCGAATTCGCAGTAGCCAACGCGTTGTTGTGGCGACTTTAATCTTGAATTAATTGAATAAGATTCGTCAGTCTTTTTTTCTGTAGGTTTTTTATTTTTTGATAGTTGGGCCCTTTTTTTTCATTGTTCTATAAGAAATATATCGATAGTAAGTAGCCCTTTTTACTGTTGATTGATTCATGTTTGTATTAGTGCTTCTACTTGAGAAGTATGCCACTTTAATATGACTTAAGACTTTACAAGTTATCTTTTGCTGTTGTGTGTGAGTTGTTTGCTCTGCGATGTCTTCGAACACAATCAGATAACATTATTTGACTTTTGCTTGCTTAAATGATCTGTAAATAAATAGTTCTTCTCTACTTTCGAGATCCTCGGCGAGCATTGCCGCCGAAGGAAAAGCCCCTACCCCGCTCCACCTATCCCCTATCCACGTGTATATATTGTAGACGAATCGTTCCAACCCAGTGAGGAAATAGGCAAAGAATATAACTGGATTTTGGGAACCAATATACCTGCAATGAAAAACTACGAATTAATACTGTATTTGGCCGCTTGCATCATCCGTTATTACACACCTTTTATTCTCCTGCTAAGACTCAGACTCTGCCAATCATCAGACTCAAAGAATAGAACTGTTTAATTTTTTATGGACCCATTGTTGAAATCCCTTTTCTTTCTCCCAATTTCCTTAATTATTGAATTGTGGTAAGAGTAACAAGTTGTGGTGAACGATAACTGTAGTAGGCAGTCTCGAAACTAGGATAGGAAATACATTAAAAGACTTAAAACACGAACCAAAGACACTATACCGAAAAGCTCTTATTTTGGATACAATATCCAAGTGGACTAGTGATTCAATTCTATCTTCACAACATTTTTCCTACTTTCATATAGATTTCCCAACTTACTGTAGGTTTTGTGTCCGTCTGTCTATGACTTGTGGCAATTGGCGCTTATTTAATTTCATGGTTGAATCCTTGTACTTTCCGCTTTGAGAGAGAACTGTACATCTAATATCTATTTATCTGCAGAAGAACAAGTTGATATTTCCATCCCGGGACATGTAGGCAATTAATACTGAGATCAAACAAAAGCTTTTTTTTTTTTTGAAATCAATGCTTAAATAAAGAGAAAGAAACTACATTATCACTACATTAATCTTAGGTCAGCGGGAATTGTCTCTTCTCTTCTACTCACCTCGCTATTATGTACATTCTTCAAACCCCCACCGCCAGCATGCAGTATTGCAAAAAGAAAAGCGAGAGATTTATCCCCCAGGATCAAACCAGTCCCAATGACAATTCTGTCTTGCACTTCCTGTCTGTAACCACCTCCCGATTGATCTTACGTTTCCGTTTAAATGATTTTTCATATAGGGTCAACAGGTACAGATATACATATTTATGTGTTTCGTTCCGCACTTAGTCAGAAAATAAGGATAGAAGATTGTGCTTTTTTGCAAATAAATGTTCCCACATCATTTCATTTTTTTTTTTTTTTAAATTTAATGTTCATGGTTGATTGTTTGTAGGAGATGGTATCCACTAATGTTAATTACCATTTTATGCGGGCTCGAATTTGGGTGGACGGCGGGGAGTGATAGGCGGTTTATGGCTTGCGGCTATAACTCTGGCCCGTGGGGTTCGGCTTCGGCTTATGGTATGGAAAATATGGTGTAAAACCGGGAGCGAGGACATTGCCACAGCCCAACACAAATACAGGAGAACACTGCTTAAAAGGGAAAGAGCAAAGTAAGGAATTTGGGAAGAAAGAGCATGAAAAAAACACAATTGAAGGGACAAAAATGAACTAAGCAGTAATACAGAAGAAATTAATAGTATCAATAACTAAAATGAAAAAAGATCAAAGGAAAGAATACAAAACGTGCAACAAGTATTCTTGAATTAGTAAAAGCGAATTGCATTCACAATACAATTCATTTCTAGGAACAATGGCTTTGACAGGAAGACTAAGTTAAATACGTGTTAAGGGATTTACACAAGTTAATCCTTTAAGTTTATTTATTTATTTATTTATTTATTTATTTATTTATTTATTTATTTATTTTCATCAACCTTCCTGAGGGATTTTCGCTTGTAGTTCAACTGCGAAATTTCTAATTCCTTAATTGAAGTATTTTAAATAATTTGCTCTTCTATAATGCTAATTAATCTCTAAATTCTTGTAAGCTGTTGTTTC
>JABUQX010133867.1:15000-16303 GCA_015478945.1 Trachelipus rathkii
ATTATATTTGTAAATGACATTGATGATAATATTTTACGTAGTTTTTCGAAATTTGCGGATGTTACGAAATTAGGAAATCGCATAATATGTGAGAAAGATTATCAATTACTCCAAAGCGATTTGAACAAGGTTGTATATTGGTCAAAAACATGACAATTGAAATTTAATACCGATATATGTAAGGTTATACATTTTGTGAGTAGCAACAATGATTATGATTACAAAATAGATGGCTCAGATTTCAAAGTTGTCAGTGAGGAAAAGGATTTCGGAGCATTAATTGATAAGGATTTAAAGTTTTCGAAACAATGTGCTGAAGCTGTTAAAAAGCAAATTAAGCTCTAGGCTTTATTGCCAGAAACTTCAAATATAAATCTAAAAATATAATACTTCCTCTCTATAAAAGATTAGTTAGACCTCATCTGGAATACGCAGTACAGTTTTGGAGTCCATCCCTCAAAAAGGAAAGAAAAATTTGAAAGAATTCAAAGAAGGGCAACCAAATTAATACCAGAATTCAGAGGTAAGTCATACGAGCAACGACTGCGCGAATTAGATATATATTCTTTAGAAACAAGAAGATTGAGAGGAAAATTAATAGAAGTCTTCAAAATACTAAATAAATTTGAAAATATCGATTACAGGCAATTATTTAGAAATGATTTTAACCATGTTACACTAAGTAATGGGCATAAACTTTGTCACAAACGATTTCAAACCAATATAGCAAAGAATTTCTTCACTTTCGATGTAATTAAGAAGTGGAATAGTCTCTCTTTTGAAATAGTGAACAGCGGCAACATCGATTCTGTGAACTTCAATTCAACTCGATTTTTACTTTATTAAAACACTAGAATTAGTTGTGACCTAGATAAGGTGAAATCAAACGAACTATTCAGATCATTTGGTAAATGTTAAAAGTACATCTTAAAAAGAATTTGGGCGCCGAACTTATATAACAGTTTTGATGCTCACCTCTTAAAAAAGTTATTTCTAACGTTCTAAGCCGGTTGCCTCATTGATCACACTTTCATCTTAATTTGTAAAAACAGTTTTGATGTTCACCGCTTATAGGGTTAGTTATAACGTTCTAAGCCTGTTACCTCATCGATCACACTATCATAATAATTTGCAATAACAGTTTTGATGTTCAATGCGTGGAAGGTTAGTTATAACATCCTAAGACAGTGAGCTCGTCTACCCTCAGACTAGCCTTGAGTGAACTGTAAAGTCTTTGCTAGTTGGTGTTTTGTAGTTCTTCTTCTTTTTTTACTCTCGTTCATTTCCTTGTTTTGAATCTTGC
>JABUQX010133868.1:12500-29995 GCA_015478945.1 Trachelipus rathkii
GCTCCCTTGATATTTTTCTGTTTTTTGATCTGGGAAAGAAATGTCAATTTTCACTTCTTTATATGGTATTCATAGGTTTTTTACATAGGTATGTTTTTCGTGCTAAAGCCTCTGGACAAACCGTTAGGTATTCCCCACTAATGACCTCGGTCCTCTTTCTTTACTTTCAGATGTATATTAAAAAGGCTCAAGTTTTTGATTCGTGTTTTTATAAATTCATTTTCGATAAATGTTGTGATATTATATGTGAATTTAGCCCCTTCTTCCAGTTTTATCCCAGTTAGGATAATTCTCGGTGATAGTAGGCCCATAAATTCATATATAAGATCACAGTTATTTTTATAGGAGGATAGGAGGCTGTGCCAGTCTCCACTACGTACTATACAGTCTGCTGTCTGCAAGCGTCAGAGAGCGACGTAATGCGGTGTCGTGAGCTTGATGCGCATAACGGGCCTAGCACGAGGCTGACATCTCTACAGACAGCTCGCATGTGAGCTGTAGTGTCTAGGACTGTGGGGCAGTCGGTCGTTGCTGATGGTATGCTTGCCGATACGATGACTCGACTCTGCGGCGATATCCGCATGTCGGATCGATCTGAATGATGGACTACGTCGGCATGAGACGCGCCATGTATGCAAAGTTGCTATACTGCTATATGTACTAGGTCCTAGTAGTCTATGGCCGCATTGTCATTCATATGTACGACGAACTCGTCAGATCGTCGAAGAGACTCCGACTGCTCTACAGTAGAGCGTAATAGATTCTACTGACTTAGGGCATGTCGAGGAGAGACCGCAGGATCTGTATCAGTGCGCGAGTCTAGATCTTGTTCCGACCTGCGGAGATCTCTGTATGGTGCAGTGAGCAGATCATCTATCTTGCGATAGCTGCCAGCGCTACGTGATATCGCCGATGCGGCTAGGAGCGCTACTGAGGTGAGCGAGAATCAATGAGTATGTATAGGCGCGAGCAAGGCATTGAGATCGTCTGTTGTGGCTGAGTGGAATGAGAAGTCTCTCCGAGTTTATGAACTTTTTCTTTTTTCTCTACTCTTTTTTCGGCATAAAATAAAAGTATTAAATTATAATGTTAGGAAGATTTTCACCAACGCAGTTAGACTAATGTTTAAACTTTTTTTTATAAAAAAAAAACAATACAAACAATAAATCGCACATCTTCAAATGTAACATTATTCTGTAAGTTTGCGACGCACCACAATTCGAGAAAGGTAAAAATTTGATAATAAATTCCAATGGAGAAAATATTAAAATTCTCCTCAGTTAAATATCAATGGTATAAAAAAAATAAAAGTAAGTAAAACGCTAAATTGAATAAAAATAAAAGGTTAGGAAAAATGGTTCAGTGTAGTACCACATATGACGAGAAGACGCGAACTCCGCAATATGATCCGCATAGGAGTATGAGTTTAGCTAGTATCTCGAGTATGTGCGACGCATACGAGGATCGTGAGAGGAGTAGAACGAGCGACTCGAATCGATTATGAGAGAGCAGACAAGCGTAATGTGGAGACTAGGCTGAGGCTGACTAGTGTACGAGTGTTCGTTGATGCAGATGACTGCATGGCAGGGTAGCTCGTGGAGTAGATATATGTCACGAGAGCGAGCACGAGCTCTACTACTATTGAACCGAGGATTCAGAGAGATCGACGTAGCACGAGGACTGTCGCATAGAGCGATGCGACGCGGTATCGAGAGCTATACGCATCTCACGATGGAATATACTGCAGATGCTAGGGCTGCGCAGCGCGCTGCAGTCGCTGATCTATTAGTTCAATGAAAATTTTCCCATTTGCTCATAAATTTTCAGCGGAAAGAGGAGGACTTAGTGCCGAGAGTAGATATGCGCTGCCGCGTATACATGTCGACGCAACACAGCACACTGCGTCTACAGCCTAGAGCGGCGCGCAGCGCGAGGCACTGAGATCCACGTGTTGGCTATGTATGATACTGAAGTTGATATCTGCTGAAGCATAGACAGCAGATTCCGCGATGGGACGTTACCGAGCGTTACTGCCGTGCATATCGATGCAGCGACGGAGAGTAGACACTACTCATATGACGAGATTGATCGTCGGATAGAGCGAATATAGAGTTGTGTATCACTGAGCAAGCAGATCAGGAGATCGGGCCATACCGTCAGAAGCGTTCTACGAGCGAGTCACAGAGAGCTATACGTAGCTCCAGCGATTCAGACTATATGTATATATAAAGGACTACGTACTGTCTGTATCAGATATAAGTGGTGCGCGTAGTATCACTGCGTGCCAGCAGTGTGTGGCTTGCACGCGCTCGTGATGTGATCGGTCTGATTAGAGAGTATCGCTCACGTAAGACCACAGAGATCTACAGACATCGAACGCGTATACGGTAGGAGATGGAGCTGCTATGAGGTGAACAAGTTCATCGACGACGCTGGTATGGCCAGAGCACACTATGTAGCTGCAACATAATGACAGCACTATAGTCAGCAGTCTGCACATCACCGCGCGCAGAGGAGTCATGGTGGTTGCGAGAGACTACAGAGATCGTCTCGGATCGGTGCTCAGTTATGTAGCTGCTGTGAGGATGTGATCGGGATACTAGCTGTGCTGCATGAGAGTCGTGGAGCTGCGAGCACGCTCGGCGCCGTATTCTTGGCCACGCTGTCGGTGCGTGTGTAGTAGGAGGCGTGTCATGCGGATCATCACGTTACCGTGAATATGGTCGCCTGTAGTCAGGCATCTTAGAGGGTCCGCAATGAGAGAGGACTCAGCTGCAGGAGTCAGCATCTAGACGCTGATCTCGGAGGAGGTGATTGACGAGAGAGATACTGAGTCTAGAGCGATGAGGCTGTAGTCAGCCGCGTAGCATGGAAGAGAAGTGCAGGAGTGCGAGAACACGTCAGGCAGTGACACGGTCAGCACTCGGGAGGACGAGCGGCATTGCGCAGCAGAGACTCGAGAGTTCAGAGAGATCCCGGGGGCATACCGTCGCAATGGTGGGATGTAGACAGAGGTCGGACAGTAGATTAGCATAGATCCACCGGCTATCGCGGACGGCGGTAGAGCGAGACGAGAGAGGCGTCGAGTGAGAGCGCTACCTGACATGGCGGAACAATTTGCGTGCATGGTTTTCATCAATTGGTCTAGATACTGCATCACATAGGTCAGCCCACACTGTGCGGTAATGCGACAGAGTCGATACGCTCGTCGTGAGCAGATGACTGCGACGACGTCTGAGGGTGCTAGAGCATAGCAGTATTACATCAGATGCAGAGCTTCCGGGTTGTGCGTGAAGAGGGAGAGAGCATCGTGTCGAGGACTGTAGTAGTATAACCCACAAACAGAGGTCACTGCTGTTTGGTATTATTTAAATAGTCTTCCCTATGTACAAACTTGCTTCTGAAGTTTTCTATTCTTGTTTCTTGATTTCTCTTGTAGAAGCAAGATACAATGAGAAAAACGCAAGTCAAAAGTTTTACATTGGAAATTGTCTTTCTTTTGGGATACTTCGTATTCTCAGAGACTGACTATCCTAAACAGAATGAATAATTATTATTGGTAAAATTATTATGAATATATTATAATTATTGTATTATTATTATGCATTGAGTATTATTATTATTATTATTACTTAATTATGTAATTATTATTATTATATTAATTATTACAGTATTGATTATTATTAATATTATTATTAGTTAGTTATTGTATTTAGTTAGGTAATTAAATTATTACATATAATTATTATTATTATTATTATTATTATTATTATTATTATTATTATTATTATTATTATTATTATTATTATTATTATTATTAATTATTATTATTATTATCATTAGTATTGTTATTATTATTAGTAATGGCCTTTCAACATTATAAACGATTTTATTATATTATTATATTATATATTATTATGTATTTATTATTATTATTTTTATTATTATTATTATTATGGAAATATTGTTGTTATTATTGTCACAATACCTTCAAGAGTTGACGAGTTTTTTTCATCTTAGTAAACTCTTGAAAGTATATAGTATATCCTATATAATATATATAATATATATATATATATATTATATATAAATAATCTATAAATATTTAAAGAATTTAGCGCCATTAAAATTTTTATATAATATCCTATTTTAAAATATATAATATGCCAATTTAAGGGTTATCTACCTTGTTCATCAAACGTTACAACAATGTTTCGACAATTTAGCGATGATTTCTAATTGAAATCAATAACCGAAGGCTGACTTACGTATTAAACAAACTTAGAAAATTTTCAATAAGAAATTTATTGGAAAATTAAATTTCGATTTAAATTAAGAACCACCATCACCTTTTTTCGGTTCCCAAATTTAGTCGAGAAAAATCCGTTCTTTTTTATGAAGCATTTGTTCTAACATAGGCATCAGAAGTGACAATGAAACAAATAATATGCTTCATCTCTGTACTATATAAGACGAGCGATTATAATATTCCGCGTCGGGTCTACACGAGGTCATGGTAATATATATAGTATATACTATAGGTATATATATATATATATATATATATATATATACTATATATAAATATATGACTAAATATAATACATAATATATAAATATAGCTATATATATAGCGTAAATATAAATTAATAATATAATATAATATATATATAATAAGCAATAATATATAATATTAAGTATATATATATATATATATATAATATATATAATATATATATTATATATATATAGTATATAACAATATATTTCCACTATTCATGTGGCTAACTTCAACTGATCGAGCGAAAATGGTACCGCGTCTGAGATTTGGTCTGAAGTTAGGGAAAAGTGTGGTTTGTGATCTTTCCCTCATTACCCAGCTATCCCTGGGACTTTGGTCACAAATCCCAACATTATAGTATAGATATATATATATACTATATGATGTGGACGGAGAATAATAAGACTTATAGTGGAATAGATAGCGAGCTATAAGTAAAGTGATAATTACATGGGTTGGTTGTATTTCATGGTAATCTAGGTTAGTATTTGATATTGCGGTTGAGGGACCGCGTCAGTGGGCAGTGCTTGAAAGCATTACCTTGGGGTAGAGCCAAAGTTCACGGTGGAATATAGTTAATACGGTAGTATGTGAGAATAAGTTATATCCGGGGGGAGGATAGTGAGTAGGGGTGAGGAAGGGTAAGTAGGATAGCGGGTGGAGTAGGGGGGGTGAGTAGTAGGGTAGAGATTATAGGTATAGTGGGTAGTGAGGAGGTGAGTGTAGGTGTAGAGAGGTATATATTGATATATATATATATATCGGTATTAATTTATAGATTTAGTATGTATATTATATATGATAATATATTTATATATATAAGTATATATATAAATATATATAATATAACATAGTAAGTAATAGACTTTATATTAATATAGTATATATATTAATATAGAGTATATATATATAGTAATATATGACTATATATATAATATACTATATTATATAATATCATTATATTATAATATATATATATATATATATATATATATAATTATATAATATATATATATATATATATATATATATATAATATAATATATATATATATATATATATATATATATAGTATATAATATATTATATATAATTATATATTATATATAGTGTATAATATATATATATAATATATCAGTATATAGAAATATATATAAGATATATAATATTTATATATATACTATAATATATATATATATATATATATATAAATACTATATATATATAATATAGTAGATATAATAATATAAATATATAAATACTGAAAACTCGCTTTAACTGGCAAAATCTTGGTTTAATTTCTGAAGGAAAAATTTAATTTTTCACGTCCTTTGAATAAAGCTCATTTATTTCATGTGTATTATATGCCATAAGATTGACGTCAAAGCCTGACATCGCCCTAACCAGAAAGAATTTCTAAATAATTATTATTATTATATAAAGGGAAACAACACTTAATTAATAAATAAATGTTACATATTAATTAAAAATTCAATAAAGAACAACACCTTCACTGCCTCTTTTCCAAAAGATTAATTTTAATTTAAAAGGTGAAACATTATTTTCATTTAATCACTCTGCCACCATAAGTTAAAATATCGTACAATTTTTTGTGATAGATAGATAGATCAGATAGTAGCCATAGTATCGGAGTAGATAAAGTCGGGACTAGAGATATAGATAGAGTAGATAGATAGATAGTAGATAAGAATAGATAGATAGATAGATAGAGAGAGAGAGAGAGAAGAGGAAGACGAAGAGAGCGGGAGAGAGAGAGAGAGAGAGAGACTCAAGAATCTTTTTTTCAAATTATTCGAGAGTGTCACTAGTGGAGCGAAGTTTCGTACTCGCGAAATTTGCTCATTTTTTCGCTCAACAGCAAGGTATGAACCTTTTGTGACTATAATTTTATATGCAAAATTTATGTTTAGCTGTTAGGCCCACAACCAGGCTTTCCAATTACTCTTAGAAACAGAGTAGGAAGGAAAATTTCCAAATTGAATTTAATTATTATAATTGTTATACTACAGGTATCAGACATTCCTTTAAATCTATTTATAAATCAGTTTTCTTTTTACACTTTCATATAAATTCTAATAATTTTTAACTTCTTACCATGTCAATTATTTTATTAAAAAGCCACTAAGAAAATATTGGGTAGGACTACCTACCCTATGTAAATGCGCACCTGATATATATATATTATATATATATAAAATGTATATATATTATAATAATATATAGTAATATGCATATATATAATAATGTATATAGTATACTATATATATACTATATATTATATAATATATATATATATATATAATATATAATATATATATATCAATATATTAATTTATATATATAATATAATATATATATAATATATATATAACGTATATTATAATAGTACCCATATATAAGTTTTTTAAACTAATTAAAAAATTTAATTAAATATATTAAACAAAGTTATCATTACTATTCCTTGGCTAACTTCAGACTGATCGAGGCGAACATGGTGACCGCGCCTGAGATTTGCTGAAGTTAGGAAAGTGTGCGTTTGTGATGTCGGTTCTTCATTAGCCCAAGCTACTCTGGGGCTGGGTCACAACTCCAACAATATATCAATATATATATATATAGAATATATATATATATATATATCGATATATATATATAATATATAGAGGTTGAGCGTTGCGGGTCTGAGAACTGACAGCAGCCATGAGCCGATGGCCAGAGTTAGAGGATAATAGCGTATACGTATACATATGCGATAAGCTGACTCTAACTAGAGGCTTATTATATATAGTATAATATAATATAGTAGCTAAGGTCGAGCGATATCAAGCGCTGTGCGAGGCGGAGATCGAGACGCGTAGAGTGTGCGACGAAGTGTGGGCACTGCGAGGATATTAGATCGGAAGTCAGGAAACGACGCCACAGGGCATTATCTTATGAGCGCATGCAGCCGAGGACGTGCACTCGATTATGCGGAGAGAGCTACGTAACTGCGGCTGCTGTGGTTGACGACCGTCTGCGGAGATGACTGACAGATGGCTGCGGCTGATAAGAGTGTTATACAGAGGGAGTGCACGCATCATGGATAACGCGAACGAGTAGAGACGTTGGTCTTCTATGCTACCGGAGCGACGACCATTGAGTATGCGCAGAGATACAGGGAAGCTTCGCACGAAGACTGACGCACTGAATCAGTTGTAATGTCACGAGAGGGTACCTGTAGCGCCTAGCCATTATGCGATGATGAACGCTTGTTCTCGACAGCAGCGTCTCGGTGAGGTGAGCAGTAGCGGGTGGACGGGTTCGCCGTAGCACGCCCGCTCCGCGTAGGTCCTGAATACGCATAGTAGCTACGCATTGAGATTCCACCACTAGCACTGTCGATTGTAATATAGGCGAAGCGATCCAGTGTGATCGAATCCTACTGACGTGCATTAGTGCGTTATGGGTCTTGCTAATCGCTGAGTGGGGCCGACTGAGAGCGGATTAATAGGTCTGTGTCTCGCGAGGACACCATTGTTGACGAGACTAGATACCTTACTGTCTGCTGAGTTGACGGGCGTCGTAGATCTAGCTGAGGAGATGGTGACGCTTGAAGCAGCGTATGTGACTATAAGCTGCTATGTTGGATGCGTCTTACAGCGGAAGTGGCTACGAGCTCAATCTTGCCAGGACGGTTCATGACCTCACTTCACGTTCAGTTTGAGTCGATAAGCAGGTTTATGAACGGAACTCCCAGTCGCGCTGTCCCTGTGCGGAGTCTGCGTGGCGGCGAAGTGCGGCTCACGTTCTACGTGGAATTGGTATGATGTTTGCACGAGATCACATTCTAGCTGACTGCGGTATCAGGTAGCGCTAGACTGACGTTTGCGCGACTATGTATGAATATATATTAATAATAATAAGATCAAGAAACGCTAGATACGCACATTGTACAATAATATGATATCGTATATATGTATATAAGTATAAGATATATATATATCATATAGTATACAATATAATTGTTAAATTATATATATATATATATATAAGTATAGTGTACGGTAGTAGTCAGGGATGCTCTGTGTGCTGTTAATAAGGGTTAACGCTCATAAATATTATAGTATATAGTATACTATAGATTTGAGGTAATATATAAGACAATTGCGTCTGACTAGTGTATAAGATGAATAATATGCGTATATAAGGTTATAGTACTGATCGAGTAGCTAGGTCATATGAATTTAAGGGTATAAATTAGTATACGGTCATATAGTGTAATAGTGAACGAGATATGATATATAAGTAGTTATGAAGTTATAATAGATTATAGAGTAAGATAAATAAGTCTGTGATCATTTAGTAATAACATATAATATAGGATGAATGTAATATAGATTTAAGTTAAGATACTGATCTTTGTAACATACTTAGGTCAGCAATTGTAAAGTGGGCTGTAATTTTAGTATACAATTTTACTAGTATGATGAATACGAAGATATAGATATATATATTACCTATAAGAATATGAGATAATATATATATATATTAATATATAATATATTATATATATATATATATATATATAAGTATAATTATAAAAATCAAATCTTTTAATGCAATACACGGTCCTTATTTTTTTGAAGGGGAAAACTTTAATTTTCACGGTCCTTTGAATAAAGGCTATGTTTATTTATGTGATTATATGCATAAGATTATGTGAAGTTGACATAGGCCTACCAGAATTTTAAATAATATTTTAATTATATAAAAGTAAACAACACTATTTATAAAATGTTACTTATAAATTAAAGATCAAGTAACGCCCACACCCTTCACTGCCGTCTATTCCAAAACTTAACACAGCAAATATAAGGTAAACATTTTTTCACTCTGCCACCATAAGTTTAAATATCGTACATTGGAGAGAAGATAATAGATAGTTTAGATATATTAGATAGATAAATGAAGAAGAGATAGATAGATAGAATAAATGATTAGATAGATAGATAGATAGAGAGAAGAGAAGAGAGAGAGAGAGAGAGAGAGACGAGAGAGCGAGAGAGTATGAGAGAGAGAGGAGAGAGAGAGAGAGAGAGGAGAGAGAGAGAGAGAGAGAGAGAGAGAGAGAGAGAGATTCAAAATCTTTTTTTCAAATTATTTCGTACGATTTCACTAGGTGAGCGAAAGTTTCGTACTCGCGAATTTCCTCATTTTTTCGCTCAACAGCAAGGTATGACGCTGGCTTTTTTCTATACTATTTTATATGAAATTGAAGAATCTACCGAACGGCCACCGCTTCCAATTTATCTCTTAGGCACAGAGTAGGAAAGGGAAAATTTCCAAAATGAAATTAATTATTATAATGTTAATTAACTAAGTAGTTGATTTCTTAAATCTATTTGTGAATAAATCAGTTCTTTTTACACTTCATATAAAAGTTCTATATAATTTATTTTACTTACCATTTAAATATTTATTAAACAAGACTAAAAAATATGGTAGGCGCTACCTACCTATGTATAGACACCTGATAATATATATATATATTATGTATAATTAGTATATATATATATATCAATAAATATATATATATATATATATATTATATATAATTAGTAGTTATTCTATATAAGATTATAAGCACATTTTTTTCCTATCCAAAATTATCTATAATTATATTTTTTTTTTTTTTTTTTTTTCCAACTTAATTTAAATTCACGTTCATCACAAAATATTTAATGGTGTAATAATCAAAAACAAAATAGTATATTATATGTATAATGTACCTATTGTATACACCGTTAACTATTTTGTTGACCAGAATCTAAATTAACCTTGAATGCTTAATTGGAAAACTACTCAAATTATAAACTGGAGATAATTATTTTTAATATGTTAAAAATAAATCTTCCTACATACATTATTTTTCTACTTCTCCCACCAAAAAAAACGACCTTTTTTTTATTAAACTAATCATTAAATGTAACTATATGCATATATCATTGACAGAGAAAGTCAATTAAGTTATAATTTTGTAACATAAGAACTCCATTAGAGAATGAAATATTAAAGAATAATTATATTTTTTATTTATAAGTAATATATATAGTATATATAAGATATATATATATATATATATAATATTATATATATATATCGTATATTATACATATATAATATTATCGATCCTATTAATCTAGTAATATATTATATATAGCGTAATAGTTAGATAATATATATATATATATATAATATATATATATATGTAATATATATATTAATAATCATATATATCAGGTTCAAGTTTACTTGAGTCCACATTTCGTTCCGATGGAGAAGTGAATATCTAAAAAATAAGGGTTAAAATAAAAATTCATATTGAGGAATAATTGTTAACACTTTAGGGCCGCTTTCACCTTCTCCGTTTAAAGCCACATTTAGGATGAAACCTAGAGATTGATCACCGTTTGCTTTTAAACCTGAAATGGCTTTTCCCAACACCGTTTAAAAGAGTATCTAAGTTAAAGTATATAACCATCACAGCATCATGGTTTAAACCGCTTTTGTATTTAGCTTACTTTCTGTAAACGTTATTTCCTTATATAGCTATATAGCTATATATTAACGATGCAATAACGAGGAAATTAAAATAATTTATTGAATTCCATTAATTACTGATAAGAATTGTGGGTGGGACGACGTGTAAAATTAGACCCAGATACCCTATGAGATTCCATTCATTTTTGAAAAAATATCTAACAGAAATGTTATTTTTAAATAATTGAGCCGTAACCCTTAAACTTATGTCCTGTTACCAATATGTTTTTTTTTTTATGTTGAAGACCATGTGGAATCCGTATATGTACTGTAATTAAATTATTAGGGCGACTATGCAGCTGTTCATCCCGCTACATTTAATCAACAACTGGATTAAAAGAATACAAGTTGAAACATAATACAACTTTACAATTAAAGAAATCTTTATCGAGAATTTTAGAAGACTAGATTTGCGTGTGTGAAATTTACAGAAATGGGAAAGTTCTTTTTTTTTTCTATCCATGTTCATATTATGTGTCTGATACATCTTTACTGATTAGAATAGAAGCACTGTGCCATGTGGCAAAGCTCTGCATATGATCAATTCATGAATTTACTTAAAAAAAAAAAAGTATGGTACAGTGGCTTTGTAAACAGATATGGATATGCCAGTAAGGATAAAACTAATTATTAAATCTTCAGACTTTAGAAGAACTCTTTCAAGATGGACATCACTGGATACAGAATCCAGTAGCGAGATGCTATGGATCATTAACTAGATACCACGAAGAATAGATTTTATCTCAGAAAGAGTAGGAATCCAATTAATTGTTTTAAGGACAAAATATGAGTTAATAAGGCCTACACAAGATTTGTGATTCTCAACAATTAATAAATGGATGGGAAATTAATATTTAACAAATAACCTGATTTTTTTAGTATAGGTCTTATATAAATTTTGAATGGAAGTGATCAAGGGTAATTGTTAGAGCCCAGCTATCCTTTTCAGCGATTTGTTCTTCAGCAATACTGGATAATCCACTAAAATGACCCAGCAAAGTGACTGGAAGTGTCAAGATGCCTATAATATTATTTTATTGATGTTGCAAGAATATCTATAGGTATATTGTAAAATTAGGTTCAGTCACCTGAATTTATAAAAAGTTACACGCAATAGAATCTAAATTAAGATAATAATGGAAGCAATGCCATACATCAAGTGAAAGCCCATCTTAAAATGGTTTACTTTTTGTCAATCTGTAGGTCATCTAGTAGGCTTAGTCTTGGCATTGACGATCCACATAAGTAAGGGCTCGGTTTAGGTTCCTCCTAGTTTTCAAAGTTAGCTCCAGATTTGTGTAAGTATACCACGAATTAGTATGTTGTCAACATAACAAAATCGTATCAATAACCTAAACTAAGGAATGTCCCAAACCAATGATTCTAACCCATGATGGGAGTTTATGTGATGGGCGTTGTTCCTAAAGCCTAGACTCTAGATGGATCACCATTTGAAATGGAAGCGTAGGCCTAATAGATGCTGATGCTCAGCGATCAAAAGTCAATTTATCAATATATTTACTATTACTTAAATATATAATACTAATAGTATAATTATATATATATATAATAGTTATATATATATAATATATTTATATGATATAAATATATATATTTATATAGTAATAAACTATCTGCATAAATAAAGTAATTTTTATTCATTATATTGTTCCAACATTATGAATATACCCTATAGTTTTTTTTTGGATCAGCAGTTTAATTTGTGCCTCGCGATTTGTAAAGGTAAGCCTATATCCAAAGTAGCGATAGAAATGGAAGTTCTGGTCAATCTGGAGTATCAGAAAGCCCATGGGATTATTCACAACTTAAGCCAGTCTGTAACTTTTTTTCCTAATAGACATCATTTTTTTTTTTTTAATAATACTGTCATTAGCAGGATTTATTTAGTCGATGCTCCTGGATTTTTATAAAAACAGCCAATGGCTTGACCAAACTTTCAACTTACCATGTAAGTTTACACCAAAATCTATTCGAAAGTTATGGCCAACCTGTCTTTCATGTCCTATTTGGTTGACTAAAATACAAGAAAGTAAAGTCAACAATTGTTTCAAGACATAGATTGCCAAGAATATAATATATGATATATATATATATATATATATATATATATATATATATTAATAGTATATAGTATATATTATAGATATATATAGTATATAATATATATATATATCATAGTTATTACTAATATATATAATATATATATAATATACTGGAAAAATGTTTGAACCATGTTCTTGTGTTGATTTTTAAGTAGTCCAAGAAAGTCACGAAAGGGAGGTTGTTCCTGAAAATCGAATAGATCTTTTAACTTAAACCATAAATATTTGCTACATCAATAATGTTAGTTAGTGCATCTCGGGATTCCTTTTTGGTCACTTTATAATCATTTTAAGAGCATTTTCCAGATTGCTACAACAATCATGAAAATTGAAAGCCGGGCTCTTCTAATAAACAATTACAGATATAAGAAATAATGTAAAAAAAAACTGAAAAAAGTTTTGAAGTCTCCAAATTTCCTATTAATGACATTTATTGCCAAATGCTTATTTAAAAAAAAATTGACAAATTTATGATAAAGCAATATTTTCATTACTTTTCCAATACTTACTGGCTGGGGATACATGGCAATTAGCTCCCCTCTAAGATAAATGCTCATGTGCCATGTATTCATTTGCACTACAAAATAATATAGATGTGATTTCCAAAAAATGTAAAAAAAAAAAAAATCTAGTAAACCTGATCCAGGATGTAAATTATAAAAAATTATTATATATATATGATATATATATACATTATATATAGTTATATAATATAGTATATACTTAAAGAGATCAATTATATATAACATACAGATGATACTATATAAAATTATCTCAAATTTTTAACTATTACATAACACATATATAGCATAAAAAATAAAAAAATTATATATATATATATATATATATATATATATATATATATATAATATATATATATATATATATATATATATTATAAATTGTATTAAAGTGCAGTCGTCAATTATTTTGTAGGCAAAGAGATTACAAGTGATTCAGATACTCATCTTTTCTAATAAATGTCAACTTTCAATCATATTTCTCAAAATGTATGTTTTGTCACTTTTAACCCTTTGCTTCTGAAGCACCTTTTTTATATTGTATAAATGTCAAACTTGCGAAGTGGCAAACTTTTTGTTAGCTTACGAAACTCTAGCTTGGACAGCATTTTAAAATTAGTCCCCCACTTGGCTATAGACCTCTTTAATTTTTCAATTCTGGATCAGAGATATGTAAAGAATATTTATTAGAAATGTATAATTTTTTATTTGCTTTTCACTCCAATCCATAAGTGTTTTATGCTCACAAGCTCTACCCATCAGCCCTCTATTGTAAGGTATTCATTAGTTTAAATATTTATGCAAAATCCTAGCGCATCCTTAACTACACAATCTATAAATATATTAAATAACCAAAAGTTTAGATATTTGAAATGTTTAATATAATTTTAATATTTTTTTCCAAATCTGATTCATATAGCTATGCTTTCCATTGCTTCTTTTTTTTTGTTTATATAAAATTTTTCTCTTAATTTGAGCAAAACGTTCTTTTAAATGTTTAGATAAAAATTTGCTGTGTGAGAACCAGTCAACTACTTTAATAATATTTTGAATAATTGTATACAGTACCTAGTTACTTTCTGAATAATATAATATATACCGTATAATATGATACATATTAGTACGTATATATATATATATATATATATGTATAGTAGCTATGAGCATACGTATTGTATTAGCGTGACATGGTATTATTAGTATGATTATAGTTATATATACATCGTAGAGGAGTGTGACTAATGTGCCCGTTGTGTAGGTCATGAATATATATGTATTCAGGCTGGCTATTAGAGGACTATAATACTATATCTACAAATTTTTTTTATGCTTATCGAAATACAATGAATTTACATTAAACATTCTTATGAAAGGTAGTGTTAGCTAGATGATGCTTCTTATGCGATGGTATGCATGTGGCGATGTCGATGTAGAGAGTTGCAATCAGAGATCTAGTTGGTCGTTAGAGTTAGCATAGGAGATAGTACGGTAGGGAGATGTAATCGGAGGAGAGTAGTCGTCAGGAATATATTTTTCATGTACACCTGATCTATGAAGTAAAATTGTATACAGGCTAATGTATTCCACACCAAGTAATATCCTAAGGTGGCGAGATCGCTAGTAGATCTGCGTCCGGCAGACTATATATGTTCGCATTCTCTTGAAGTTCCATACTATAAATAGGGCCTGATGAAGTTTAAAATGTCATGTATGCTAATGCTTATCCCATTTCTTTATTTATGAAGTCTTAATAATTTCTTGGGTATGCTCAAATTGATTAAAAGAGTAAGTTAAGACCAAGATGAGCAAATGTAGATTGGAAGTTATTTAAGGCAGAAAACAATTTTTCTGAAGTAAAGATTTAAAATTGCAACAATAATTCATTTACAAAGTTATCAATTTTTACAAAGGTATTTTTAAAGGAGCACAAATATGCAACTGTTATTGGGGCCACAATATCTTTATTAAACATTTGTGATCCAGTAAGAAATGAGATACCAATGACCATTAAAGAAACCTATGGGCCTGATAAGGTTTTTTCTATTCCTGCCATCATATTTGCAATGTAAGCTCAAGCTAATAGTATTAAAAAACAGCTACATTCTTCCAAACAAAATTTAAATCGATTAGCACTACGCCAGTAATCTGTCCCATAGTATAATGTAATTCTAAGTGTTTGAGAAGAGATACACAACCAGAGATAATGTAAACACGGTAGTCACAAATGCTTACAACAATCCTGATTTTTTTATTTTTGTTTTATAATACCACAACCAGTAAAAAAAAAGATGACATGTATATCATAAATAATATTGTAATCATTCATACAATTATTTGAGACATTGAACAATTGTCAATAACTAACAAAGGGTTTTTTCAATTCTGACCAACCAAAGAAAACTATTGCATTTTAATTATAATTTTATTGTTGTAAAATACATATATACTACTACAGAAATAAAAGTTTCATCCATAAAAGAGAAATTTTATCATTATCTTAAATAAACTTTGAGTCTTTGGAATTATTAATTAAAAGCATTAATATATATATATATTATATATATATATAAATATATAAATTATATATATATATATATATTATATATTAAGATATATTATATATATTATTTATAAAGGTTGTATACTGAATGAGTACGTGGTGTAACAACAATTTAAAACAAATAGCTGTAAATTAACTATTACGCCTATATACATATAATAAATAGATACATAAAAAAATATATATATAATATCGTTATATATATATAGTATATATATCTATAATTAGTATATTTATATATATAATACTATATGAGTATATAATATTATATATATAATGAATGGAGAGAGTGGTGTAACAAAATTTTAACAAATACTGTATATTAAACTTTTCACCTCAGTAATATTGAGTGCTGTACTGGTTACAGAATAACTGATACCACTTATTTATGTAGTTTTATACAAAAAATATTATTGTAGTTTTATACAAAAAAAATTAACCAAGGAAAAAAATAAAAACTTTGACAAGGAGTTACAAGTATTAAACCAATTGTTTCTTTGCATATGAGCTATGGTGAGCTTGGGGTGGGTGTTTAGAATAGTTAATGATTAAATTTAAAATTAAGATGTTAAAGTGTGGTGTCTGTGCATTATGTGAATCATATGAGGCAGATTTTAAAAGAGAGGAAATCAACATCAATGTCAAATTGATCTAATATATTTGGGATGGAGGGTGAGTGGGGGCGCAGTAGTGGATGTGTTAGGTGACTAACTGATGGATAGGTGATCAAATGAGGAATGGGATAAAGGTGTCTTTGGGGTAGCAGGAGAGAATGAGAATGGTATTAGGATGATATGCAATATCTAAGGTTTAAGTGGGGACTGATGAAGAGGAAAGAAGTGCGAAAGTATAGGAATGTAACACAGTATAAATTCTGTTCCATCTTACTTTCTCTACTTCTTCTTCATCCAAGTCCCCTATAACCTAATTTTGCATAAAACAATATGAATGATCTGATGTTCCCATCCCCAACTTCCTCACTGATTTAACATCCACCACATACTTAAATGCCTCCTTCATCAGCGCAAACTCAACCATACTTTTAACTTCATCACCATCTCTTCCATTTCTCATTCTTGTATAGGCTACTTATAGACAATCTTATGTTTGAAAAAAGTAAGACATGCACA
>JABUQX010133869.1:7500-12500 GCA_015478945.1 Trachelipus rathkii
TGTATATGTATATATATGTATATATGTATATATATAGGCTTTGTAATAATATATATATATATAATATATGTATATATATATATATATATATATATATATATATATATATATATATATACATATATATATATATATATATATATATATATATATATATATATATATATATATATATATATATATATATATATATATATATATATATATATATAGCATGGTTTTCTCTCTGAGAGAACTCAATCTAATCAATGATCGTGCCATGCATCCGCCGGACTCTGCCATGCATTTTACGCAACACCCATGCATCCACGGGATCCTGCCATGCATTTACCGCAACCTGCCATGCATTCACCGGAAACTGCCATGGATTTACCGCAACCTGCCATGCATCGACCTCAGTCTACCATGCCTGCAAGTCAATATATGAAGACCATTGCGATAAAAGCGTAGTGTTCAAAAGTTAAAACAGTTTATGGGTTTCCTCCATAACAATCTACCATTTTTGTTAATTTGTTTTTATTTATTATTTATTTATTTATTTATTTGCTTATTTATTTATATGAATGGATGCTAAAACACACACACACACACACACACACACACACACACACACACACACACACACACACACACACATATTTATATATATATATATATATATATATATATATATATATATATATATATATATATATATATATATATATATATATATATATATATATATATATATATATATATATATATATATATATTTTTTTTTTCTCTCTTAAATATCTCTATTTATTTATTCGTGTCTGCCATGTATCCACCGGACCCTGCCAGCCATTTACCGCAACCTACCATGCACATCCACCTGATTCTACCGGCCGTTTACCACCAGCCTGCCATGCATCGACCCGGACGTGCGCCATTTATCGCAACCTGCCATGCATCTACCGGACCTTGCCCTGCATTAACCGCAATTTGCCATGCATCCACTTGAGCCTGCCATGCATTTAGCGCATCCTGCTATGCATCCACCGGACCCTGCCATGCATTTACCGCAACCTGCCATGCACCGACTGGAACCTGCCATGCATCGACCGGACGCTGCCATGCATTTACCGCAACCTGCCATGCATCCACTGGATCCTGCCATGCATTTACCGGAACCTGCTATGCATCGACCGGACGCTGCCATGCATTTACCGCAACCTGCCATGCATCCAGCGGACTCTGCCATGCATTTACCGCAACCTGCCATGCATGGACTTCACCGCACCACAACGAACAAGCCTGGAGTTCCAAATGTTCACACTTAATTCATGCGAAATCTATCCAAACACACACACACACACACACACACACACACACACACACACACACACACACGTATATATATATATATATATATATATATATATATATATATTAATATATATATATATATATATATTTATTACATGTTAAAATATCATAATAAACTAACATATATATATATTACATGTACCCAAAACGGATATTTATATATATATTATATATATATATAGTATATAATATAGTATATATATATATATAGTATATATATTATATATAGGTGAAATTTGGGTTTAAAACACAAATATCTCAATAAAAAATCTCAAACTACAATAGCTAAAAGGAAAAACAATACAATTGCTTTGTAATGCAGGTAAAATTTTTGGCGGAAAATTTAAAAAAAAAAAAAAAATTGAGTGAAAAAAAGGCTAAAAGTACGGCGTTTATGCGGATTTTTTTGGGTATTCACTTTGTGGTATATAAAATCTTGAATTTCCCAGTGCCAAACGGATTAAAATATCATTGTCAGAAATTTTCATATCTTAAGGGAGAAAATAATAATAAAATAATAATAATGAATAATGAATAATTAAATATTATGATAAATGTTAATAAATGATATAATAAAAAGAATAAAATAAATAGATAAAAGAAGAATGAATCTAAGGAAAGACTTACAATAAAAAAATAATGTATATAAAAAATTAGACGAACGGTCTTCTCTAAAGTAAACTGCGCGCGTTAGATAATAAACAACCACAAAAAACAAACATATTTAGGCTTCCCTCCCTCCTCCCCTCTCTCCCTCCCTCCCTTTCCCCCAGTCCCTTCCTTGATCATTTAAGTTCCCTAATCTCCTCACAAACGCGCGGCCCGCGCGCCCGACACACAACACCAGTATAGCTGATTATTATACTATATATATATATATATGTATATAGTGTATATTATTATAGTTTTTATGTATGTATTTGTTTTGTATAGACATATTGATAATAGAAATAATATATTCTTATTGAGTGATAGCTGCATTTTCAAATACATTTATTTCTTTTATGATATATTTATATATTATATACTATATACTATATATATATATATAGGTATATATAATATAATATTATAGTATATTATATAGTATATATATATTATATAATATACTATATATATATATAATATATGCATGGTTTTTTTGCTCTGAATATCTTCATCTAATCAATAGATCGTGCCTGCATGCATGGCCGATCGGCGGACTCTGCCATGCATTTACCGCAACTTGCCATGCATCCACGGGATCCTGCCATGCATTTACCGCAACCTGCCATGCATTCACCGGAAACTGCCATGGATTTACCGCAACCTGCCATGCATCGACCGCAATCTGCCATGCCTGCCAAAGTCAATATATAGAAACCTGCGATAAAGGAGCGGTCAGTGTTCACAAAGTTAAAAATTATTGTTTGTTTTTTTCCTTTCTTGCCCATCTACAAATTTTGTTAATTTGTTTTTATTTATTTATTTATTTATTTATTCTTAAATTTGTGGGCCCCCCCGAGAAGAAAAGATATGAATGGATCAAACACATCACACACACGACACCACACACACAGCACACCACACACAAATGGCAACAACAAATAATTATAATATGTATATATATCTATATATATATTCATATATATATACATAGTATAATTATATATATATATATATTAATATATCTATAGTATATAATACTGTTATAATAATATATTATACTATACTATATATATAGTATATATAATATAGTATAGCTGTTTTTTCTCTCTGAAGATATCCTCATCCATTAATGGATCGTGCCATTGCCATTATCCACCGGACTGCCGATGCATTTACCGCAACCTGCCATGCATCCACCTGATTCTACCATGCATTTACCGCAACCTGCCATGCATCGACCGGACCGTGCCATGCATTTATCGCAACCTGCCATGCATCTACCGGACCTTGCCCTGCATTAACCGCAATTTGCCATGCATCCACTTGAGCCTGCCATGCATTTAGCGCATCCTGCTATGCATCCACCGGACCCTGCCATGCATTTACCGCAACCTGCCATGCACCGACTGGAACCTGCCATGCATCGACCGGACGCTGCCATGCATTTACCGCAACCTGCCATGCATCCACTGGGATCGCTTGCCATGCATTTACAGGACCTGCTATGCATCGCGGACGCTGCATGGCATTTACCGCATACCTGCCAATGCATGCCCAGCGGACTCTGCAATGCATTTACGCAACCGCTGCAATCATGGGACTTCACCGCACACAACGAACAAGGCCTGGAGTTCCAAATTTCACACTTAATTCATGCATGCGAGAGATCTATCAAACCACACATCAACAGACACACACACAACCACGACACACACAGCACACACAGCGTATATATATATATATGTATATATATTATTATATTATATATATTATATATATTATATATATAATATATATATATGATTATATTATTTATTATCATATATATATTTATACTATACTACTATATATAGTAGTAATGTATATTATAATATATATATATATATATATTATATATATTATATATATATATATTATATATATATATATAGTTAATATATAGGCTGAAATTTGGTTAAAACCCAAATTCTCAATTCTATATCTCAAAAGACTACAATAGCTTACAGGGAAAAGGAATACATTGTTGGAAATGCTGGCTAACGATTTTAGGGCAAAAAATGTAAAAAAAAAAAAAAAAATTTGAGTGAAAAAGAAATCAAAAAGTAAAACGATGCGGACTTTTCCATTATTTATTTGTATATATAAAAATCTTGATTTTTAAAGTTAATTAAAATATCATTGGCAGAAATTTCAATATTTAAGGAGAAAATAAATAATAATAGATAACTAAGTAATAATAATAATAATAATATAATAATATATAAATATTGAATAAAAATAATAATATAATAATAATAATAAAATAATAATAATCAAATATATAAATAATATAAATTAAGAGAACGTCTTCTCTAAATAAACTCCGCTAGATAATGAAAACCAAAACAAAATATTTTAGCCCTCCTCCCTCCCCCTCCCTCCTCCTCTCCCTTCCCCCCTCCCCTTCCTATATGAGCTATAGTGTTATTCGGCATAAAGGCGCGCCGCGCGCTACAACACACACAACCAGTTGAATATCTATATATATATACTATATATATATATATCATATAGGTATAGTATAAATATATATACAGTATTATTATATAATAGATATATATATATATATATAAGTATATAATATATATAGTATTGTATAATAATTATGATAATTTTTTTTATAATATATATATATAGAATACTATATATATGTATACAAATATTAAGTATAGATATATATAAAATCTGTTAAGGAATAAAAGTTAGTTAATTGATAATTTTATACTGAAAACTAAAAAAATCAAAAAATGATATAACAGAAAATGGTTTAACAGTGAAAATATAGCATGGTTTTCTCTGAAATATCTCAATCTAATCAATGATCGTGCCTGCCATGCATCCACCGGACTCTGCCATGCATTTACCGCAACTTGCCATGCATCCACGGGATCCTGCCATGCATTTACCGCAACCTGCCATGCATTCACCGGAAACTGCCATGGATTTACCGCAACCTGCCATGC
>JABUQX010133870.1:0-10000 GCA_015478945.1 Trachelipus rathkii
TATATATATATATATATATATATATATATATATATATAAATATATATATATAGTATATATATATATATATATATATATATATATATATATATATATGTACTATATATACTATACTTATATATATATAGATATATATATATATATATATATATATATATATATATATATATTAATTATATATATGTATATATAATAATATTATATATACTTATACTATATATATATATATATATATATATATATATATATATATATATATATATATATATATTCACCTTTATTTGCAGGTAAAGGTGCTTAGACATAGTGAGAACGAAATACCTAGTCGACCTGAACCAGTGAACACTAACGGAGTTGATCTTGATATATCTACGGATAATGATGAGGAATGTGTGCGAGCTCTACTTGAAGCTGAGAGAAAGATGGACTTATTTCTTAATCCGCAAGTTATTGATAATAGGATTCGGCCTAGAGTAAGTTTCTATATTATTTCTTAAGCGTTATTATATTCATAGACGTTATTACAATAGAATTCTTTTAATATATATATATATATATATTATATATATATATACTATATATATATTATAATATTATATATATATATATATATATTATATATAATATATATATATATATGTATATTATATATATATATATCTATATATATATATATATATAGCTATATATAATATATATATATAAATATGATACCCAAATTGTTATTTCATTACAGTGTGCTAATGTTGAAACAGTCAAGGGCCAATGTGTCAACAAAGTCGGAGGTAGACGGGATGCAATTAGCCCTGTTAAGAGAAGACTGATATCCAAACTCGAGCGGCGTAATCTTCAACGGAATAATGAGGAACGAGTCAGATCAGAAGCATCAGTCAGTGTTACGGAAGAAGCGGGTACTGCCCAACCTGTTGTGGGATGTATTTCTACAAACCGACCCATTGAGGAGGGAAATCAAGGAACGGTATGTGCATTTCAGTACATGATTTTCCTATATATCTCTATAGCAATCTACATTTAGTTTTTATATTTACATACATGTTTTCTGCCCTCTATAGATTACACGCAGGAAAGCCCGCAGTCCTAATAAGAAGAGGTTAATCTCCAAACTTGAACGTCGCAAACTTCGTCGTATCGTAGAAGCCCAAAACCATAACGAGTCAACAGGTCGTGATGCAGTAGATGGTAAATCCAACCCAGATCGTACAGACCGTGATTCCTCAGGTCCTTCTACGCCTCTCAACGCTGAGACGAAAAAACAAGGAAAGGTAAGCATATTTCAAATTCTGGAATACGTATATATTACACCTATAACAATCTACATTTAGCTTACACGTTCTTTTTCACCTTTCAACAGAAATCATCTGGAGTACCTCCCCGTAAACAATCAGACTTAAATACTGGTGAATCCGATGAATCTCCAAATACACGTGCAGCTACCCCCGCTCCCTTATCTGAAGCGAATATCCCAACTTCGGAATCGTCGGTAAGTTACAATCTAATTATTCTATATATTACTGAAAAATATTACTGAAAAATATTGTTACATAATAGTATGTATTCGATTGTTTATGAATTTTCATTCTTTTTCCAGAAAAAACGCAATCAGAAAGGGAATCCAGGACGGATTGTAGATGACGGGGCTGTTGCGGGTCCTTCACGCGTAGAGGTGTTTCATGACGATGAGGAGGAGGTTGATGAACCCCCTGCACCTTTCTCGACAGAATTATTGAAAGTAACACGTGAAGGATCTACGCGTAATTCAGGGATTATCGATAACCACCGCTTCAGAGTACGTATCGACACCGCACGGATCTTTAATGGAAATCGAGACATTAATGATGTACTAGTAGGTGTCATACACAGCGTGATAGAACAGGTAAGAGGAATAGTGGTATATCGGGAATATAACCCTCCGGTGCAGGTTCCTTTACGGACCGTAACGGAGGGCAATTCCATATACGAATTCCTCATGAAATGATTTCTCGAGCCAATTTGGCGCAGTATTTAACGGACCGTTTTCTAGAACTCTTTCAGTCTGGAGACCAAGCCATGCTGGACGAATTCATTGTAGATGTTCAGATATGTCATAATCCAGAGGGTAATGGTCCAATTGATCCTTCGTCTGTAACTTTATACATAAAGACCGTTTAATAAAGTTACCACTTAGGGTATTAAATAACAAGAATAGCTCTGTAAGACACAAGTGAGATGTGTGGGTTCAGGGCTATAGCAGCCTGCTATAAGCTCCACACTCATGTACCTAAAAAGCCCGACCAAGCTGCGCCTAAAATGCATACATTTACACCTCATGATCTACATGAAATAGGTAAAGAGATCGCAATTCGTTGCGGACTGACTTATGAAGCGCCCCTAAAGGCTGAGGATTTTGCAGTAATAGAGGAAACACTTGAATGTAGGATATTTGTTTTTGCTAAAGATGAGAACGGTAAACTCGAGATAATGTTTAAACCGCACGAACAGAATAGGGACCTACCTCTTTTTGTAATAGGATATGATCCAGAAGAAACCCATTATTATCCTTTTCCAGGAGATTCTATCAAGATAGCTCTAGGCAGTGTAGTTCCTAAGAATATCGCGGGTCCTGTTTTTTGTCATCAATGTTATAGCTTCACAGACCATTTAATTAATCATTTACAAAACGAATGTACTGAATACAGATGTGGGCAGTGCTTAACTTATAAATGTAAAGGGATTCCAGGCGATACATCTACACTTTTACACTGCGATAAATGCAATCGGATTTCTATAATGAGGCCTGTCTTAAATTGCATAAAGACCTCACCTGCAAATACCTTAACGTCTGTACATTATGCGACAATGAGAAAGTAGCGATGCATAACAAGGCCAACACCGGCATGACTGCTTGCATATTAAATGTGGAGTATGCGACGAGAAGTACGGAACAGAGGCGAATAATCACCAATGTTTCATGAAAAAAAATCAAGGTTCCACAGATGAATCTTGGCAAGCGTAAGGCCAAACATTCACTTTTTATTATCGACATCGAAACTATAATCATAATACTCTGAAGAGGAAGGAGGACGTGTAAAACTGACATGTTGCCCGTAATTCTAGTGACAATGCTAACGTATGCAGTGGACTGTGGTGAGAAAAGAACTAGACAATTCACTTTTCGCGTGTAAGACTGCGGTACGGCCGAACTGAAATATTTCCCAAAACTGAATCTGGATAAACAAGAAAGTATGAGAAGTGTCCTGTTGATCTATTTCTCAACTATATATTCAGATTTGCTGAAAAACACAGGAAATCAAATATATTAGTTGCAGCTCATAATGGAGGTAAGTTTGACAATCAGTTTGTTTACAGCAAACTGCTTGCCAGACCTACCGTCCATTCCATATCTTCCAACCCTGTGAAACGTGGAACCAAAATAATAACTATGACCGCTAATCACAATATCCAGTTTAAGGACACGTTAATGTTTATGCCCTGTGCACTGAAAAAACTCCCTAAGTGCATGGGCATTACAGGTGAGCTTTCTAAAGGATTCTTTCCTTACCGTTTTCTTACCCTTGAGAATATAAATTACAAGGGTAAAAATACCGGATAAGGAAACCTTTAGAACATCGATGTCCGACAGTAAAGGCTATTTTGATAGACTTGGTACCAGGACATTTAACAATAAGCGACTACCGATATTCAAAAAGGGAGTGCAATTTCCATATTGTGAACAAGATTTTAATTATTCTCGGCAATCCTTTCGAGAAATTCAGGGGCTTATCTTCCTTTCAAGGACATAAAGTCGCACTGCCTACTTGATTGTTCTACCATTGCTGCATTATCGTTCATGATATATAAAATGCATTTCATGCCTGAAAATACACTGGCTCATATAGGTCGTACTGATGATTCAAACTACTCGTATGATGGTGTGAAATGGCTTACGTTCATGGAGATGTATAAGGGTCAGCGAATCGAACATGCAAGGAATGGCGGTGAACGCAAGTTTAAAATCAAAAACAGGTATCTAAAGCCCTGACGGCTACGTTGAAATTCCAGCTGAAGACTACGTGCCCTTTGACATTAATGATTCTTATCGTCCATTCAACTCAACGTTAAGACAAACGATAGAACTGAATAACAGACGATCCCCTCCTCCAACTGGTACAGCCATGAAGAAGATTGTCTTACTCTTCCACGGCTGTGTATTTCATGGTCACCAAGCATGTAAGAAAGGATTAGAAAGTCTCCATGGTGTAACAAGTCTTGATAGGTACAGCAAGACCATGAGACAAGAAGCTGATTATAAGGCACAAGGATATGAAGTTATTAGAATATGGGAATGTGAATGGAAGAAAATGAAACAAGAGTGTGAGGTCACTATTGTAAACAACAACGATGAAACACGAACTGAGAAGCTAGGCCGATACGTCCAATCAATCGGAAATGAACTTGCAAATGAGAAACTAGAGGTAGGTGAAGCTATTACTATCCCCCGACAGAAGGCGTTCAATTGAAGTACCTAGACTTCACATCATTGTACCCATTTTTGTGCAGAAAACAAAACCCTTTCCAGCAGTACGCCTACGAAACTCTAGGTAAGACTTCCTACCATAGGAAAAGTTCATAACAAGAAAAATGAATACCACTATTTCGGTCTCCGTAGTTTCGCGTATTTACCTCCTAAAAAACTGTACACTCCTGCTGCTGCCTGACGATATAACAATAGGCTAATATTTTCGCTTTGTTAGAACATTTGCAGCGAATCGGATATGGAAAGGGTAAATGCAGACATACAGCCAACCAAACGTATCGTTCAAAAGGAGTATGCTGCAGTTGCTCTAGAGTTTGCCGAATTGCTGTAAAGAAGGCTATGAGACAAAAAGCATCCATGAAATATGGAAATTTACACCTTCAAATGACATATTCGGCGAATACCGTTGAAACATCTCTTGAAATGGAAGACTTGAGGCTTCAGGTTGCCAGATTGGTTATAACCGATAAAGACTGGCGAAGATTCTCAATTACTGCAAGATTTCAAGGACATCGAGGGCGTAACACTTGATCCAGACAATATTAAAAGTAATCCTGGAATGCGCTATATAGCCAAGCTGCTCCTCAATTCATTATGGGGAAAACTAGCTCAACGTATTCCCAAGAATGAAGACATCGTCTGTACGAGTTACGCCCAGGTCTGGGAATTAATGAAGAGAGCTGATCTTGAGGTTAGAAACATTACGGTAGCAGGTGATAAACATATAGTCGAAGTCACACATACTGACTTCACTAATAAAACAGCAAAGGCCACGAATGTAGCTGTTGCATCCTTTACCACAGCTTATTGCCAGTAGAACTATATAAACTCTCGATTCTAATAGAGTCAACGCGTACTTTACTTGCATACCGATAGCTGTTTTTCACAGCCCGTGAAGGCCAATATATTCCTGATACTGGAAAATTCTTAGGAAACCTGACGGACGAGTTAGGACCTGGAGATATAGCTGATAGTTTCGTGTGCACTGGACCTAAATCCTACGCCATTCGAATAAAGAAGAATGATTCGAGTTTTGCTTACATCTTAAAAGCAAAAGGCTTAACGTTGAACAAGGACACCGAACACATAATTAATTTCCAAGGCATGGCGAAGATTAACTTTGATAAGATGATTAAGGACGTTGAGAAGACCAAGAATCGTGATTGGATGGTCTTAAACGACGATAATCACTTCTACAACATGATCAAGGATACAGACGTAACAGCATTAGCTGTTACGCAAATGATGAGTGAAGATGGTGAATCTTCACTTCACAAAGATATCCATAATCTAGATGACTCCGATCAACCACATGTAAATAATGATAACCATTACCGCGAAGTTAAGGTTCCTGATATGAAAATGCGTGCTAATAAACTAGGTAATGTTACTTTAATAAACGGTATTAAAAGGTTTCGCCATACGTCAAATAAGCGGAATCTTGTTCTAGGTAGTGCTCGTACTGTATCACAAGGATTTGATGGAACGCTAATTTCAATGTAATGTATAATTATAATATATGTATATATTGCTAAAATAAAATATTTATTTATTACTCTTTCATTACCATTTTTATTTATCTGTGTTGCCATTTATTGTTTTTATTTATTTGTGTTGCCATTTATTAATTTTATTTTGAATACATCTATTTTATACGTAACATGACTGTAAAGTCATAGAATGTGTAATGTATAACGGTCATAAAGATAAAAAACTGTAGGTGTCCTCATAGCGCAGTGTATTAAGCGTATGTACTTCAGGTGTTATTGTATGATGAAGGTATGAAACCTTGACATACAGAGGTTCACGTCACCATTAGGGATGTGTAGTTCTCTGGTAATTAGTACTTGAAGGAATTCGGAAACCCGGTACCTCCGGTGACATGACGCTCATATCCACGTTCGGCTAATGAAGATACCTTTTATTTAGAGGTGGATTCGAACCAGCGGTTCAGGCGGACGGACCACGCAGCAGAAACGCGGCGGGCTTGCGGTTCGCACCTGCGGGTGCGTGCCGAATTTTCGAAAACAACAAGGTTAAGACATTCAAAAAAAGGGCTAAGCCCCTAAATGAAGCCCAAAAAATTACCGTGGGCAAAAATGACCCATGATCAAAAATAAATAAAAATAGGGGGCAGTACGTACAACGGTTGCTGACGCAACCGTGTGGCAACCCTTCTTCGAAGGGTTGCCAAAAATTAGGGTTGCCAAAAAAATTAGGGTTGCCAAAAAAATTAGGGTTGCGCAAAAAAAAAAATAGGGTTGCCAAAAAAATACCGTGGGCCAAAATTGACCCATGGAAGGCCAAAGGGTTGGTCGAAAAAAAGGTCAAGGTCAGGTTAAAAAAATTTGGGCGCCAAAAAAGGTTCAAGGTCAGTCAATTGGTCAAGGTGCGGTCAAGGTCAAGCGTTGCAATATGCCTGCCCTACTACTAGAAGACATTGCCTATCGGGCATGGAAAAACTCTCGTTCTTCCTTATCACTCTTACTAATTCCATTCTGCTCGGAAATCGTTGCAGGGGCCTATCTATTCGACAGGCAAGGCGCTTTTTCACCAAAAGAAAGTGGACAACCTACTTGGTTCTCCTACTGATAAAAATTTCTGGCCTCTTGCCAAAAACAATCTCTAATAACTTTTGTAAATCTGCCTTTCCTCCTCTTATTCGCTCTGACGGATCTGTAGCTAACTCTCCTACTGAAAAGGCTAATCTCTTCGGCCTCCTTTTTTTCATCTAATTCTACCCTGGACGATTCCGGCATCCCTCCTCCTACTTCTTCTCCTCTCAGGTTTCCTATTGAAAATGCTTCCCGTAATACGCATGAATCGGGTGCCATGGGATTCTGAGATCTAATTGAACATCAGAGAAAGGTTAAGTGGCCCGATGGCATTCCTCCCCGTGTTTTGAGGGAGTGTGCTTCTGAGCTGGCGCCTGTCCTCGTTCAACTCTACTCTCTATGCCTTAATACTAATACATTTCCTCAGTGCTGGAAGCGCGCATATGTCCAGCCAATCCCGAAAAAGGGTAGCCGCTCTGATCCTTCTAACTATCGTCCTATAGCTCTCACTTGTATTCTATCTAAAATCTTTGAAACTCTTCCTAACTCTCATTTCCTGGATTATCTGGAGTCTCATTCCTTTCTTTCAGATCATCAGTATGGCTTTCGACGCTCGAGGTCAACTGGTGACATACTTTTCTATCTAACTGATTTATGGTCTTCTGCCCTTAGGGACTATGGGGAAGTCTTGGTGGTGGCGCTCGACATATCAAAAGCTTTTGATCGGGTATGGCATGCGTCACTACTCTCTAAGCTCCTTCCTTTGGGTTTCCTCCTTCTCTTTGCTTGTCATTGTGTCAACGTTTTCTCAATGGCCGCTCCATATCAGCACTCGTTGATGAGCGACTTCTTCCTCCTTTCCTGTCTTAATTGGTCGGTATTCGCCCAAGGTTCTGTTTTGATCTCCAACTATTCTTACTTTTCACAACGATCTCCTTCAGCTTGTACTTCTAAACTCTGTTCACTCTTATCCGACGGACTCAATCTCCATTCTTCCACTCGTTTCAAATCTGGCTCCCTCTTTTGCATCTAGTGTTTGCCTCTCGTCTTCAGCGTTCCTATTCTTTCTTGCCGACCTGATGGATTTCCCGGTGTTGGCCACCGCAACCTGGTGAAATTCAAACTCTTTGAAAACTCAACTTCTTAACATCTCCCTCTCAAAAACAACTCCCTAACTTTTCCTATTGTTTTCGACGGTTTTCTTAACGTCCTCACCTGTTGACAACCAAAACATTCTTTGGTCGAACATAAACAAAAAAATTGTCTTGAAAACCCCCCATATCACAATGGTTGCTAAAGGTGGCCTCAAGAAGCTGGGAGTTCTGTTCAGGTTTGCGGAATTTTTTTCTTCTGCACAGCCACTCCAGTTATATAAGGGCCTTATTCGCCCTTGCTTGAGTACTGTTCTCACATTGGGGGGGCTCCGGCTCCACCCTTCTATTTTATAGGGTTGAGTCTAAAGCTAATAGACTTATTAAACTGTCCCCTACTTCAAACTCTAACTAATAGAACTCTATATTCTCTCTGCGAGGTGATATTGGTGCCTAATCTCTTTTCTATAGGTACTACAACCGGTTAGATTGCTCAGGGGAGTTGGCCGCTCGCATTCCACCCCCATTGCGTCGCCCTCGTAATACAAGGGGTCCATGCTCTTCCGCCCATGAATTTTGCCGTGAGCCATCGAAATCCCAGACTCGTTCGTATGTGGTGCCCTCCTTCTTTCACAGCCACTTCTGTTCCTGGGAACCCTTGCCATTCTTCTGTTTTTTCCAACTGTATTCAATCTTCCTTTCTTTAAAACCCACGTCTGCGCTCACCTAAGAGATTTGCGTTAGGCTTGGTCTTGGGTTTCATGTATTTTATTTTATTAATTTTTTTTCCATTTATTAATTCACGACTGGTTCCAACAAAGCCGAATATTTGGCTATAATGGCAGGTTAAATAAGAAAAAACGGTTTTGTGGGCAAGCACAATACAGTTAAAATGAATTATTTTCTTGTAGCAACCTTACCTACTTTTGCCAAGTTTTCCAGACCCTGCACTTTCCACAAAATGTGTCATGAATATTGAAATACTGCGGTATTTTTCTGACCATCACCTCTCACAAAACGCTGGAATACTACTGCGTATGTTTCAAAACGGATTCACGAAAGAAATTGATAATGTCTTTAATAGTGGATACAGTATTGCTGATTTCAGATACAGAGTTCAGATCGTTTACTACAAGATTCAGTCGATGACTCGCACAATGAAAATATAAAGCTTTTTTGTATTTTTCTCGCATTATTCTCTGTACTCCTCCTTCTTTCCCTGCCATAGCTGAGCAGCCATCGTAACCTTTTCCAACGCACTTGTTTGGATCTAGGCCATTCTTGTCAAGAAAACAACCAGTAGCACTTGCTATGGTTTCTGTATCCATGGCTTCTAATAATGCAAACCCAATGAATTCTTCACGAACGCACATTTCCGTCTCATTAAAAAATCCTATTCCAAACAGATAATTGTTCATTCCCAGATATATCAGATGTTTCGTCAGCTAAAACAGAATATGTTTATGCTTTTTTGACATCTGCAATGATCACGTCGGTCACAACACTCCCACAAAGATCAATAAGTTCATTTTGTATTCTTGGTGATTTATAAGTAGCATTTTTGACCCCACCTGTAAGTTGCGTTTCTTTAATTAAAACTATATTTGTTACAGAAATTCAAAAGTGAAACAAAGCCAAGTGTCTTACCTTTCTTCTCTAAAAATCTCCTAATGTCCATGATTTCAGTAACTGAAATTCAGTTACAGCGGCACAGTCTAATATACGAATGAAAATTGCAATCTGATTTCTGAAATAAGACTGAGAGTATTACAGCATGACCCGGTATATATATATATATATATATATATATATATATATAG
>JABUQX010133870.1:15000-27500 GCA_015478945.1 Trachelipus rathkii
ACTTATAACAGTAAAAGTAACTAACAAGCCTCACAAAAACATTTCCCATTCATACTTATCAAACACCAAATCTAAAACACTGACAATGTTAATCTTTACATTTACAACATAGTAATATGTTAACAAAAAATTTACCCTAACCTCACCTAACCAAGCATATATCCCTATGGGATAAAAGACAAACAAATAAAGTTTCCGCTCTGTAAACTAAACTATGAACAATAAACGACTTAGCACCTCAACAACCAGACGACTAAACAGCTCGCTCAGCAATGTAGTTCCCACTAAATCGAAATAAGTAGAACTAAAACAACCAGTTTTATTTTTATAACATATAATATTTTTATTGAAAAGAGTGTTATATAAAGACATAAAAACATATATAAATACATAAAATATAAGTTTATTTTAAATTATTTAATTCATCTGAATCCGCGAACAATAGGATTCAATGTTGGGTAAGCCATATATAAATTCTCTCTAAAGATTCAAGCATCCTTTGAAAGGCATAGTACATATATGCCTTCAGACTGCACAACCATTTTTTCGGTATATTTTGCTTCCAGCAAGACTCATTCTCTCATACAAGAGAGAAGTAAACTTATCAACGTTAGTTATTAATGCACTCCTGTATACTGCATTATAGGGGAATCCGCATGTTTCGGTGTAAATATTATAGATTACACATGAGCTATATTTATTAAGTCCTCAAGTATGTCCCAACATCGTTAAGATGCGATGTTAAGTCGTTTTTTATTTTAGCATTGCTGTAATATTTTTCAAATGTTCCGAACTGTGACAACTCGATCACCTACGCATGAAGTCACACAATCGATGCGTTTCCAATAGTTGCGTACATCAGGGTTTTAATGCCGTCACATGATGAGAACGCAGCGGCTCTAATTCTATTATCACCGTCTCACAGAAGCTGGTCACCTCTGAATAGATATTTCACTACTCAATGCGACCCATTGAAATAACATATCCCTTCATCCTTCTGCCATGCGCAGCGATTATGAATAATCTTCGATGAATCCATCAGCATCAGCAAAGAATAAAAGTCATTATTTTGAACCTCTGGCCGGAATACAGGCAATGTAACGGTATCCGTCCCGGTTGACGGTTAAATATAAAGAACAACATTGCTTGGGGAATAGACGAAGGTCCTTGTTGAAAATTATCACCAACAGGTGTAGAGGGTGCGGGAGACATGAACATCGTATCAATACAGAAGGAAAAATGTCCTACTGAACGGAAATCGTATCGTAACAAACCTTATAGGCCAATGGATTCTTTCTTTCAACCAATCAGAAAAAAGTAAACAAGAATACCACGCACGAACGAACCATATCCAGCTCAAAAGGGTAATCAATATTCTCGTAACACAACAAGCTGTACATCAAGGGGGTAAGTAAAAACATGGTTTTCCAAGTGTATAAGCAATATAATTTTAAATAACAAAGAACATTAAATAAATAAATACATTCATACATATAAGTTTAAATATATTAAACCATCTAATCAGGTGGACATAGGATTCTGTATAAATTGAGCAAGTTCTATATGTTTCTCAAGAGATTCAACACCATCCGAAAGGATGTTAGCATAAATACAACCTACAGCACTAAACCATTTTTCTGCACTTTCGGTTCAACAGCACTCCACATCGCTCCCGCCAGCGCGAAGTAAATGTATCCTGGCTGATTAGTTATTAGGGCATTTCTGTATACTTGTGCATTAATACGGGAATTACCATCATGTTCAGTGTACCATATCGTAGATTACACCAGAAGCTATATGCAATTAAAGTCCTCGCGTATGGCAACAACATTTTAGATGAGACTTTAAGTCGTTTTTCAATGTTAAATCAAACAAAGCTGTTATATTCGCAGATGTCTGAACGTGAAAACTATACACGTACGCAATCTAATGTGATATGCATATGTAGGTTTCCAATAGTGTGCGTACATCAATACTTTTAACATTATCAGTTGCGGTGAAAGCAACATCTATTCTAGTTATAGCCCTCAAGCTGCACTCTGATTTCATCAAAAGAGAGATGTCAGCAGATGACACAATACTCAGCCTTTATCCCAACTTCGAGGCTTTCGATTATTGCGAATTCTTCACTGATATGATTAAAAGGTATATTACTTGCACCCCCAATTGGGAACACAAGTAATATATTGCTCTCCATTCGTTTTACGAAAAAAATGTAAATGACACATCGTTGGGTATTACAAAGATCCTCGTAAAGAGGACGTCCGTAGAAGCAGAACGAGAGGTCATCCATATCAACAACAGGCGAAAAAATGTCTTACTGACGAAATTCGTATGTATAAACAACCCTTATAGGTATTGAGATTCTTTCTTTCAACCAATCAAAAGAAAGTAAACAAGAATAACGTACGAATGAACCGTATCAGTTCAAAAGGGTATATATTCTCGAGGTTGTTCGAGCTGTTTGTTGTTGTTGTTTGTTGTTGCTTGTGGCTGTTGTTGTTATTGTTTGTGTGTGTTGTTTGTATGAGGTAAGGTTTCTGTGTTCATATTTCAACTTCTCAATTTATTCACAACATGTTTAATTTCAATACTGATCAAAGAAATATACTCTAGCGTAGATAAGGTTTCCACATCACTAAAGCTAACAGTATGTAACAATGAACTAAGAAAAATACATGTACATCGACAAACCTGACACACCTTAAGCCCGAATAAACTGTTATAATTAACAAGTACCATACTTGCCAATAGTAAGTAACTAACATTACATGCAAAACGTAACCAGGGTCACTACGTTTTTCAGCATGTCTCTAACAATCGAATTACTAATGTTTTATTTTTAAGCTTATTCTTTTAAGACTACCACCCCCCCTTTCAGCCAAATTTAAACATGAAAACATGAAAATGTTTTATGCTTTATACCATTACATAAAGTGGATGCAATACTTATTATATTTTACCCTCTGGCAGGAATACAAGCATTGGCAACTGCGTATCATACAGAGGTGATTTGACAGAAATGTATAGACTTGGGAGCTGAGTTATATATAAATCAGTGTGCTACTCGATGGTGTATTCATAATCATAGCAAAAGTCTAAGGCAAACCTAACTTTACTCAACAAAAACTTAACCTAGCTCACGTTTCTAACACATTATCGTCAGTTAACACAGTCTTACAAAAACTCATCACTTCTCTAACAAATCAGTGTTATTAATTTCTCGATTGGTTGACAGAAAGAATCTCATTATCCTATAAGGGTTGTTTATATACATACGAATTTCTCCAGTAAGACATTTTTCGCTGTGTTGCTATGATGACACTCGATCCCGTTCTGCTTCTAACAGTCGATATCTTCACGAGGAGCTTCGTTATACCCAACGATGTGTCATTTACATTCTTTTCGGTAAAACGAATAGGAGAGCAATATATACTTCACTTTTTGCTTCCCAAATTGGAGTGCAAGTAATATCCTTTTCAATCATATCAGTTGAAAGAATTCTTCAATCATACTCCGCCAACACTCGCAAGCTTGGAAAAGGCTCGAGTTCGCTCGTATCTCGTATCGTCTCCTGATGAAAGCAGAGGTGACAGCTTGAGCGCCTATAAATGATAGCATGTTGGCTTTCACTGCCATCTGACATAATGTTAAAAGTACTTGAACATGTATCGCAAACTATTGGAAACCTAATGATGCTATCCACATTCATGCAGTACGTGTTAGTTCACTGTTCAGACATTGCGATATAACAGCTTGTTTAACATAAAACGACTTAGTCAAATCTCACAAGATCTGTTGCCATACACACTCGAGGACTTAATTCATTATAACTCATGGTGTAATCTACGATAATTTAACACTCTGAAACATATGGATTGCCCCGTATAATGCCGTATAGAGAAATGACCTCTACATATAGACGTTTACTTTCACACGCTGGTGGAGAGCGAGTGAAGTGCTGTTAACCGATGCTCGCAGGAAGGTTTCCACGCTGGCAGGCAGTTGTATCTTCTGCTTACACTCCTTTCGGATGGTAGTTGAATCTCTGGAGAAACATATAGAACTTGCACAATTTTATACAGAATCATATGTCCACCTGATTAGATGATCATCTCTATTAAAGACTATAATGTATGATGTATTCTCACTCTCTACACACTCAACCTGTCTTTTCAGTCTGGCAAATTATGTTTACATGCACACTTCAACGCAAAACATCGTATTACAACAACTTACTCCTTATGTAGCTTTGTTGTTGTCTAACGAAATTGAATATACCCATATATGAGACGCATGAATCACTCGCAGACATACGTCTACAGGCGTTTGTATTCTTGTTTACTTATCTCCTGATTGGTTGAAAGAAAGAATCTAATTGCCTACAAGGGTTGTTTAACGCAGTACGGATTTCATCCTTAAGTAGGGACAATTTTTTCCGTTCGAATTGGTACGATGTCATCTCTCCCAACCCTCTAATACCTAGCTTTACTCACATCTTCCAAGACTTCAGTTACTACATCCACGAATGTGCACTCATTACTATCTAATACACACGCGGACGGATACCGTTTCACATTGCCTGTATTCCGGCCAGAGGTTCAAATAATAGACTATTCAGTTGTGCTGATGGATTCATCAAGAATTATCGATATCGCTGCTGACTGGCTAGAACACAGACTAAGTATGTGTCATCTGATGGATCGCATTCTGGGGAAATATCTATCAGAGGTGACAGTGTGAAGGCTGATCATCGAAACCGACGCTGCGTTCTCCATATGTGACGGTTTTACACAACCCTTGATGTACAACTATGAAACCCATCGATGGTGTGGACCTTCATGCGTAGTGTATCGGTTTCCCGCACTACGACTACATGACACTACTTACCAGCAATGCTTAAATAAAAATCGACTTAACATTCGCATCTTAACGATGTTGACATACTTGAGGACTCTAATTACGTATCGCACATGGTGTAACTCTAGCATATCTTTACACACCCCCGAAACATGCGGATTTCACCCTCCATAATGCAGTATAGCAGGAGTGCATAATAACTATCAGTTTGGAATAAGTTTAACATTCCTCGCTCTTCGTATGCAGAGAATGAGTGTGCCAATACCAACATACACACACCGCAAAATGTTTAGACTCGCACAGACACTACCTCTCTATACATCAACACACTCCTTTCCCAAACGGATGTTGACTCTTTTAGAGAGAATATATACTGGCACTATCACACATGAATACTATTTACACGGATCACTGACTTACACACTATTAAATAAACTTATATTTTAATGTCTTTATTGTTGTTTATATACTCTCATAATAACACAATTTATCAATGAAAATTAATATGGTTATAAATGAAAACTTGTTTTAGTTCCTCTCACACATATACTCGATATTATTGAGCTACATTCGGCGGATGAGATGGCTGTTTATTCGTTCTGGTTGTTCGGTGCTAAATAACGTTATGTTCATATTAAGCTTACCCCCAGAGCGGTGAAACTTTCTTCGTTTGTCTTTCCCCCATAGGTATTAGCTGGTTAGTGCGGGGTATATGTTAAAATTTTTTGTTAAATATTAACTATGTTAATGTAAATTAATCATTGTGTTGGTTGTAGATTTGGTTGAGTAAAGTCATGAAATGGGAAATGTTTTTGTGAGTCTTGTTAAGTTTACTTTTACTTTGATGAAGTGTGGATCTTTGTTGTTGTTAAACCGTTTATTCTTGCTAAGATGTATCAGGTTTTCGTTGTATACTTATATTCCTTAGTTCATGTTACAGCTATGTATAGCTCTATAAATAGGAAAACTGTTACGTTAGCGATACTTTCGTTGGTCTATAATAATTAACAAGTTATAGTAAATTTTTGTTAAATAATTACCATGTTTAATCGTAAAATTAAACTTGTTTATGTTAGAGACATGCTGATCAAGTGTGAATAAGTTACTTACGGGTGAGTCTAACAGTGCGTGGAACTCTGATTAACGGTTATTAAGTTTATTCCTGTTTTAAGATGACTAAAGTTCCTCTCTAGGTGGTGAGTATATTCTAGTTCAGATGAATACTAAGTAAGCTTTAGTTAATAGATGAAAACTTTGTTACGGTAACATATATTCGTTGATGTTTGTATTAAGAACTTGATTTTATGTTATTTTTATCCAAAAATGATACTCAAAAATATGACTTGAATCAAAGATCAATAGATCATAGATGGTCAGGAGGGAGGTTGGATGCTGCTGGATGGTGGTTTGATTTAGTGATTTACTCTATTAAGGGTATGTAAGAAACATGAAAATCTTTAGGTAAAAATATTGACCTTAACAATAGATCAATAGATCCACATCTGGACAGGAGGGTGACAGGAAGGTAGATTGAATTGTGTTTGATTTAGTGATTTACCCTGCTTTAGGGTATGTAAACGTGCAAATTTTTAAATATAAACAAAAAAATTAAGCAAATTTTATTTATTTATTTATTTTTATTATTTGATTTATTTGTTTCTTTAAGGTTCTGAAACCAGTTATTTCGGAAATCTAACAGATCCAATAACATATAAAAGAACACCACATTGGTCGTTATACGAATGTTATTAACTCGGCACCGCAGTGGCTCAAGCACCGGTGCCGCCAACTCCTCGGATTCACATATCAAGTAATTCTAGAATTACACTCTGAATCCTATCACCAAATTTCAACTTTATACGATCAATTTAATTTTTTTTTTATGGGGGTGGGTCCCCCTTCGGAGGACCCACGGGGACGTAACTTCGTATACACTGAGGTTACCTCCCCCTCTAACACCCCTCCAAATTTTATCCCAATACGATAACCATAACCCATGTAGATATATATCGAACTCAGAAACTGGATGCGAAGAAGCAACCGCGGTGGAAAAAATAACAAAAAATAATAAATATAATAATATAATAATAATATAATAATAATAAAATAATAATATATATAATAATAATAATATATATAATAATAATTAATAATATAAAAATATAATAATAATAATAATAATAAAAAACTTTCCAAGAGGATGAGTCGGATATCGGCTCGCCACGGCGCGGTGCGGTGCGGTGCGGTGCGGCGCGGTGCGGACCGGTGCGAGGCTGTGCAGTGCAGACTCGGAGTCGCAGAAGGGTTTAAAACACAACTCAGAAGTGTTTCCTTCGGAAACACTTCTTCGACGTAATAATAATAATAATAATAATGTTTGGTATGCGCCGCGCGCTCCGTCTGTGTCTGTCGGTCAAACAGACCTTTCGTCCTGTTTTGACCTCCAAATGGTCGGCTGCCAAACGCTCGTTTCAGGCCTAAAACTCACTACGGCAGATCAAGCCAACAAAGGCGTAAGGCAATATCGGCGTCCACACCTCGCGGGGTGACCACCTCTATATACACCACAACTTGACAATTTACACGATTCGAGCTTATCCCATACATACATTCATATTCCAAGTTTTCAGACTATATCTCTTCATACTTTTTGAGAAACAAAGCTGTGGGAGGTCAAACTGCTCGTGATACTCACTTATATTATATATATATATTATATATATATACTATATATATATTAATTATATATATATATAAATATATATATATACTATATATAATATATATATATAATACTATATAATATATATATATATCTATATATATATATATATATATATATATATTTACAGTGGCGTATCCAGGGGGGTGCCAAGGGCCAACAAATCGGTTTCCATAATATATATATATTAATATTATATATATAGTAATAATATATATATATTATTATATATTATAATATAAATATTATTAATATATATATATTATATAATATATATATAATATTAGTTATATATATTTACAGTGGCGTATCCAGGATTTTTTTCGGGGGGCCAGACAAACAATCGTTTCATATATATTAATTAATATATATGATATATATTATTATATATATATATATATATATATTTATATATATATATAATATATATATATAATATAATATATATATATATATAATATAGTATAATATATATCATATATTATATATAAGTGAGAGCCTAAATATTAAGATTTTCTAAGAAACAATGGTATAATTTATATAAATTACTTAAAATCATCTACCTGATGTGAACCTTAATCGCCCGGGCATGAGAAGGAGCGAAAGTCGAGATAACATCTTTTAATTTTAACATTTTATGTCATCATTTCGATGTGTGTAGAGAAGGGTAAGTCCAGTAAGGTCTTTCATCTCGAAATAATATTTTTCAAGTAGGTTTCAGAAGCCATAATGTTGCAAAAAGTTTCTTTCTATCTGAAGGCATTCGACACGGGTAAAATTGTCAGTATTTGCAACAAAATGTAAATATTTGTAAATTGTGAACTGCAAACAAGAAACTAGTTCGTCTATTGCTGTTTTGGACGATCTGTGCTGTGATGCATTTCAACTTCATAAATCCCCTTCTGCTTTTATACTAATTTAATTGGGGCTTTCGAGACTTCCTTTGTAAATGTTACATCTTTTACTTCCTCATATATGCGCACATTACACTGTTCGTATGAGCAAAATTGAAGGAAATATAATTTCTTTATGATAAAATCTTCTCTCCTAATGCTGATATTATTAAATCATCCAAAAATGGGTCGGAAGTAGAAATGTTGGGTCTGTATTTTTTGAATTTGTTAATTCTTGGTACAGCAATTTCAATATCCCAGCTCAGATTCAGAACTGCGCTTACCCCACCATTTTCTCAAAAAATCTACTGACATTCCTAATGTTGCACTTTTCTCTGATCGGCTTCCAGTTATTTTAACTGATTCACTTCATTATATGCACTCACCCAAATCAATAAACGTGTGTCTGCAATCGTTTGAAAGATTGTATGTTAAACATAACCACCCGCACCGAATTGAAAAAGGAAACCGAAAAGATGCACTATAAACATTGTTTCTAGAATTAAGGTAGTTTTTTTTGACTGATCTCCAAATTCACATTTTATTTGTTTAAAACTGCTATTATCGGGTTTACCATCTCTTTAAATAATAAAACCGATTCATGCCGTTGGCACTAGCGAGTTTCGCAAACTTTTTTAATCTCTTCTTGCTACTCTTAGGAATAAGTTTTCCTATTATTTCTTCATGTACTTTTGTCCCTCTTAGCACTTTGCAAGAAAAAATGTGCCAAACATTCTGATATTCATTCCATTGCACTTCGAATATTTTGAACTTTAGATGCGCTTGAGGCATAAATTTAGCAATGCAAAAAGCAGTGAGCATAAATAGCTTTGTGACATTTTTAATTTATTACTCTCTAAACATCCCTGAACTCACCACTCATTGCTGCTGCATTTAATCAGACCCCTGTCCTCTTAGGTTATTTGTATTCAAACAAGTTCAGTTACTTTTCTTCAATTATTTTTGCAAGACTTATTCCCGCCAAATTTACTGAGACGAAACACAAAAATCTTTGACGTAAGAGTATCAATATCAACGTAACGCACACACAAGGAAAATTGTTCCTTCTGAGACACATCGGCCTCTCATCAGCTAGACAGTAAAAAATTTACTTCTATTTATGTTTTGCACAATTTTACGTTGGATGAGATGAGCAAATGACTGAATTAGACTATTTTGGACAGTGTATACATGGCATATTCTGCACGAGTTTTAAATGTTTTGAAAGAACATGGTCTCCAGCATTAGCACGATATTTTAAAAGACTCCTATAGTTGCCATCGTTTCCCACAGGTCAAGAGAGAATTCGATTCGACCTGAGTCATGATGTCCACCTAACGATATATTTTGCTTACCATAGAAATCGGAAATTGTTTCAACAATTCGGAATTAGCCGCTTTCTACTGTCTTCGACCTCCCTTTTCTTCTGACTGTCAATCTGTTTGTCGATGCTTTCGATTATTCCTTGAACCTGCCTTTCTCAGCAAATCTCTTTCTACCGATTCTTTTGTTGATATTTAAGTTGCCTCGTGTTTTTCTGAAAAAATTCAATAGCTTCTTTAAGTCCTGAATACTGGTCTCGGGCAAAAAAACATCCATTCCCGGGTTTTCCCTTTACCTTACTTCTTTCTGTTTCGAAACAATACACTTTGAGCCAATAAACCCCAATGTTTTTCCATCAGAGTAAGTCTACCAGCTTAATATCATTCAAGCCACTTTCTTTGAAATATCTTTCCCGACCTTTGCCTTCCTGAGCAAATATATATTTTGATCTGGTTTCCAGAGATATTTTAATATTTCCACTTTTTCTTATTGCTAAATACCGTACCTATGAAATTTTCAATATCGTTGGGATGAACAATCCTTTCTATATTCCTTGATTGGCCTGACTTATAGACGCTTGTGAAGTAAAAGCATCACCTCTACTTGAGATTTTTCAGCTGCTATACAGTTACAGAAGTTCCAGGAGAAACAGATTCTTCGAGTCCAAGAACCTCACTCTTTGAATAACAGGAATCTTTATTACCAAAGTGTCTCTAAAATCTGTTTTTCTTTTCATATATTTTTTTTTATTTTTTCAAGTGAACACAAACAAGAAAGTAAAAAATGTTAAAGACACAGAAGTTCAAACTATAACTATTCATACATCTTGATATTATACCTTAAAACGTAGATCGATAGCTTTACACTAACACCACAATGTTATCTCATTAGTAAGTAATGCTGAGAGAGAGAAAGAGAGAATTAAGACTCATCTCTCTCTGTCTATATAATATATATATATATATAATATATAATATATATTATAATATATATATATATATATATATATATATATAATATATATTATATTATTATATATATTATATATATTATATATATACATATATATATATATATATATATATATATATATATATATATATAATATATATATAATTTATAAGTCTCTATATATTTATATTATATATATATTATATATATATATATATATATATATATATATATACATATACTTTCTTGCTTTTTACCAACATAAACAAAATCACCCACTTTTTTGATTACATGAATTCCCAATTACCTAATATAACGTTCACCAGAGAAGATGAAATTAATAACTCCCTTCCTTTTTTAGATATCTTTATAAAAAAGTCCCCCACAGATTTTTCAACTTCCATTTATAGAAAAAAGACATTCACCGGCCTTGGTATTAATTTTTTCAGTCATATTCCTTTAGTTTTTAAATGTAATAGTATCAGGACTTTGATCTTCAGATCTTTTCATCTAACATCCAATTACAGCCTAATGCACTTAGATTTCAACTTTCTACTAGACTTTTTCAAACTCAATTTTTTCCCACCTTCTCTTATTCATAAATACATAAAAGAATTGTTATCCTCCAAATTTGATCAAAAACTCTTGACTCTCACTGCCCCTAAGCTTAAACTTTATTTACCTTTACCATACTACGAACACATCCATATAAAACTACGTAAGGACCTTAATCACTGTCTAATGAATTTTTTCCCACAGTTAAATATTATTCTGACCTTTAACTCGTCCTTTAAAATAGCTTCCTTTTGCCATCACAAAGAGGGTATTCCCACTGTGCTTCGCTCATCTCTTATCTATAAATTCACATGTGACGGCTGTAATGCCGCCTATGTTGGCAGTTCTGCTCGCCAGCTCAGTGTGAGAGTTGATGAACACAAGGGGGTGTCTTCCCGCACAAAACTACCATTCAATTCTCCAACCTTTTCTGCAATAAGAAACCACTCGCACGATAATGACCATCCCTTTAATTTTTCCAATTTTTCAATACTGTCCCAAGCAAAATCGACAACCAACCTACATATTTTAGAAACCTTACACATTGCCAACACGAAACCTTCTTTGAACAGTGACAGCGGACCATACAAGTTGCTGCTCTTTTAACCCGTCAAATGAGTTACCATAGTATTTTGTCCGATACCAACCTTTTAAAACGTTAAATTGTGAGTATTATTCGATATCTCCAAGTTCAATCTGTCCGTTGATAATTTATTGCAATTTAATATAGTTAGTCCTATTGTTAATTTTTGAATTGTTATATAGATTTCGATGTATATAATTAGAAATTTAAGCCAAAGTGTTACCAGATTATTGTTCATTTCCAAGCTCGTTTCATTTGTATTCTTTATAATAACACCGTTAAATATTAATGTTTAATATATAGAACTATCTTGTTTTGTTTATATTAATAAGTTGTAAATACCTGTTACACTTAAGTTTTTTAGTTTTGTAATTATTGTTCTATATATTTTAGCCTGATGATGGAAACTGTGTTTTCCGAAACGTTGATAGTATAATAAAGTGTTCTCCATGTCAAAGGCCCTGGTGCTACTTTTTATCCTCAAACTATATATATATATATAATATATATATATATATATTAATATACATATAATAAACAAAGAATAAATTTATATAATAATAAATGTACGTAATAAATATATAACAAATAAATAATATATATTATATATATA
>JABUQX010133871.1:0-12500 GCA_015478945.1 Trachelipus rathkii
TTTTAACGGAGCAATCGATGGGGAGAGGTACCTAACCTTGCTGCAAGAGTCGGTCGGTCCACACATTGGTGAGATGTTTGGTGATAACGTATTGATTTACTTTCAGCAAGATAGAGCACCTCCCACCATCGCGATAAGAGCTCACCTCGATGCAGCATTTCCAAACACATGGATTGGACGAAGGGGTAGTATTGAATACCCTACGCGTTCCCCAGATCTCACGCAAATGGACTTCTTTTAATGGGGATAACTCAAGGACAGAGTTTATCGCTCAAAACCAAGAACGATAAATGCATTGAAATTGGAAATCGAAAGACAATGTCGGGACATTCCAAATGAACTGCTTCGTGTCGTTTGTGACTCCATTGGTTCACGTTATCAGCTGTGTCTTCTGGACAATGGTGGTCATCATTTCGAACATTTGAGAACATGATTCTTTAAATACATGTATGTTCTGTAATTTAAGCTTTTAAACTTGTCACTATGTTCATAAATAAAGTTTGTATAGTCTTTCAAAATGTTAGTACATTATTTTGAGACACCCTGTTGTATATACCAACTTACAGTTTTAATACAAATATGTATATTTTTTTTTATAAATTACAACGCTTTTAGGCCTACTACTTAAATTTTCCACTAGTCAAAAAAGAAGCAAGTTCAAGTAACGAACAAAAAAAGTTAGTGACTCATTGAACGGGCAACAGTCACTATCTTTTTTTTCTTCAGCGAACCAATAGGAAATGAGAATACAGCATAAGAAAAACGTCAAACATTACTAAACAGGATAATAACCGTGTAAGAATAAACACATTTTGAGTCATTGAGAGGAGCGTTTAGGAAATTTTGGGGAAAAAAAAGTTTATCTGTTATTGAAATCGAATCTAATACAATTTAAAATCTTATAAGAAAATATTTTATAAACTCGTAAATTAAGGTTACGGTTAACGAATGTAGGGGATAATTTTAACTCGTTAACGTTAATTCACAAATGTAACTCGTTAATGGTCCGTTACTTCTTTTCGAAATTAACGAAAGCGTTAAAAGTTAACGAAAAAACGAGTTATTTAATGATTAACTCTTTAACGCGTTAATGCTCACTCTTATATATATATATATATATATATATATATATATATATATATATATATATATATATATATATATATATATATATATATATAGCATATATATATATATATATATATATATATATATATATATATATATATATATATATATATATATATATATATATATATATATATATATATATATATATATATATATATATATATATATATATATATATATCATGTCAAAAAATTTTTTAGGCGGTAAAAGTAAAAAATATTTTCCCATGACGAAAACTCTCTGAATATCATTTCAGTATCGAAGTTTTTCTTGCTCCAATGATGTATAGTTAGCAACCTTCCACCAGATTTTAGTTCATTATATATCTGTTAATTTAATAAAATAAAAAAATGTCTTAATAAATTTACCTAGCTCGACATAAACCAAAGTTGTTATATAAATAATCTTAATCAATACGATTAGGGTATTTAGTAATATTTATAGCTAAATTAAATCATCTACCTAATTATTTAATTCATAACTTAGGGTGACTATTCAGTTAACTAAAGGAATCGAAATCCCAAAAGGGATTCCCAATTAAAAAATATTATATTAATGAGTCAAATGATTATTTTAAATCTAAATATTAATATTTTTAAATTAAATTATAAGTTGTTAAGTTATAATTTTTTAAATTTTAAAAGAAAACCTTTGGAATTTTCAGAAGTATCAGCAAAGAATTTTGGATCGAATTTAACGTTCTTCGTGAAGATAAGGATTTCTTTAAAATCCTGTATAAGGTATGAAATAAATTTTTCATTTCCTTCCTCTGGTTTACTTAGGAGCCCCTCAATTTTCCCCAATTGAAGTTCGAGGGGTGCCAGCTTTTCTTCTTTCTTTCTTTCTTTTCTTGAGAAAGGACTTCCTCTTTCAAATTCTGTAACTCACGAAATTTATTTCTTTTCTCCAAACATCTTTTCCAGAATATCAAAATTTGTTTCTGTATCTAATAAAGAGATTTTAGTGGAGCATTCGTTGCACTGTCCTTGTGATTCTCTTAGGACCTCAACACATGTCCCTACAAAAAGTATGTCCACACTTTTTAACAGTTTAAGCAAGGGTTGGCTAAATCCAGTGTACTGATGCGGTGCGCCACACAAATCCAGTGTACCGATGCGGTGCAATTTTTAAAATAGAAGTGAGGTGCGGTGCGGTGCGGTGCGGTGCGACAAAAATAACTTTTGGTGTGGTGCGGTGTGCAAAATTCCAGTGCTCGTTCAACACAAGTTTAGGCATTGTTTCAAAATTAAATTCTTTATTACATGAAGGACATAAAAAATGTGGCAGAAACAGAACTTTCGTGGCTTTCAGAAATGGAATTTACAGAAATAGTTTCAGAAATACCAATCTCTGGATTTTCAGAAATTGATTTCTTGGGATTTACGGGAGTATTTTCAGAAATATCAATTTCTAGATTTTGAGAAGCAACCTCCACAAAATTTTCCATGATTAAATTGATTGGCAAACCCGAAACAAAAAATGAGATCAATTCCAAGATAAAATAAATTTGGAAAAGATTGAAATAGATAGTTGTCGAAATAATGCGCAACAATAACAATGCGTAAAGCAGACTCTGGTGGCCGTCTGCATACGCAGGGGAATGCTTAATATGAGGTACTTAATGTATTCCTGTGGTATGTTATCCCATGTCGCAATCACGACACGTTCCAGCTCTTGAATAGAAAGAGGTGAGGGTGCAGATCGTCGAACGGTCCTTTTGAGGATGTCCGATGGGGTTGAGGTCAGGGCTTCGCAAAGGCCAGTTCATCACCTGTACATGTATATTGATCACGCAAGGTAGTTCGTAATCGAAAAGGTTTCCTATGAATAATGAAAAGGCCATAACATGGTCCTGCACTGTGCGCTTTACACACTATGGTGCATTCATCGACCTTTTGTGAATAGGGACGAAGATGATATGGATGTCGAAGCATATACCGCTCCAGAACATCTTGGACCCACCTCCGAACGGTTCTATTTGTGCGTTGTTACGTGCGCTATAGCGTCTGTGAACTACACACGCTTTCAGTCATAGTCGGTCCAATGTGTATAAGATTCCTAGTGAACCATAGTTGCTGTACTTAGCGCACAGCGGTGAGCAGTGCTTGGTGGCAGCCCTCCAACTTGCAGGTTCCACTTCATAGAGACGTCACTGACAGTTACTGCTTAAATCCGCATATTCTTTGTAGCCTTCCTCCAGGAGGGTGGATATTCTTCCAAACTTGTCTCTTGTTAAATGGTGCGTCTAATACATGTTGTCGGACCTAGCGCTGCTGCAATATTAAGAACAATTCCTATAACGCAATGGCTAACGCAATCAGCTGATGATGTAAGAGAACTAAAATACCTGGATACGTCGACATGGAGTAAACTATTTTCACGACACGTCGCAAGCTGATACCATCTCTCGGACATGTAATATTGTACTACCTACTTAGGCTGTATTCCACCTACTTGGTGGAAACGCACTTATTACTACACATCTACGAACATGACGTATGACGTTATATTTCATACTTGGTTCGGTTATTTTGAACACACACACACACACACACACACATATATATATATATATATATATATATATATATATATATATATATATATATATATATATATATATATATATATATATATATATATATATATATATATATATATATATAGCCGACCCTTAGCCTCCTGAACTGGGGATGGGGTGCGCAAACATGCACCGGAAAAATATAAGAATAAAGCTTCCCTTACACACACACACACACACACACACACACACACACACACACACACACACACACACACACACACACAACCTCCCCTCACACACTTAAAATTTAAGTTTCAAATTTATGGAAACTTAGGTTGAGTTGTCAAATGAAGGGGTTGCCGATATACTTGTCCTTTTTTATCATTTTGATTTTATGCCCTAAAACTTCAATCATTTGGTTAAGTGTCGTATTGGCAATTTTAATACTTGAGAGTTCATCTAAGTTTAAATTAGTTTTAACATCGTGTTGAATACATTTGGCACAATCGTTAGGTTTATTCTTGGAAAATTTTTTATGAAGAGTAAACTAATCATCTACTATTGCTTTACTATTAAAACCAAGTTGCTCATATATTTGACTGAGAATAATCTTAATACGTTTAATAAATTACCTACATGAATTTCATATCTAATTTTTTAACAGAATTTGTGTAGTGTAATAGATGTAACATTCTTAGAGAGCAATAGCGGGAAAATTTTCGTTAGTAGCTGTGAAAGAGCACAAATTATTTCAACTAAGCTAAACTGCATATATTAACATCTGCGTCTGTGCAAATATTTATATTAATATAACTATTAAACCTGAGCTCTAAGAATTTTCAACTAAGAATATAAATTTGATTTGTTGGGAAGCAATTTTTCTGTACACTCCAAAAAAGCTAACGTCCTTATTAGGATCCATTTTCAACCCGTTTTAGTCAAGCTTCTGTATTTTATAGTTTAAATCGCGATAGTTTTTTTTATGTGGAGGTTGCATCTTATATATTTATCGACTCTAAGGTTTGGATTTCAACATTATATATATTTAATATTTTATATTAGTGTACATTAAAAGGAGGCCCGACTCTTAAATTTTTAATTGCTTGTTATATAAAAAATTTAATATAAAAATAGACTAAAAATTCACCAGAGTAAAAATAAATCTCTAAATATTTTTACTTTTCTTAAATGAGAATATTAAAGGGAATGAATGCAATCTTTTTAGGGAAGCGAAAAATATTAAAACAAAAATAAAAAGTAATGAAAAGATGTTTTTCAACCAAATCAACTTAAAAGAAAATCCAGTCCACAACTCTACAGTCGGCTTTAATTGCTTCCTTCATATTTGAAAATATTTCTGCTATTCCAATTGACCCATCTCGAAAGAACTTTGGAAATAAAAGTTCATTATCAAATTGCATTCAAGCATTGTTGTTTCCATTCTCTCCATAGCACAAATTTTCATCCTGCGGTTCCATTTTGTTATCGTAACCATACAGTACCTTGCAGTAACCAGCGTCAGAAGGATTTTCAAAGTAATAGATTGTAGGTTTTATAGTACCAACAACAAATCATGAATTTTTATATCTATCAGCACCTTTAGAAGGTAATCACATTCCCCAGTGAAAAGACTGACAATTCGAAGTGTGAAAATGGTGGCAATAATCCTAATATTAATGATTGTGTTCAACATTACTCACGGAGAATATTTTCAAAAATAATCGAAAATAGTATTTTGGAATCACTTACGTAACACTTCATTTAGGTCACGAAACTATATATCAGATGGCCCTTGCTTCCCCAGAACTGGGGGTAGGGTACGAAAAACATGCAACAGAAATCTGAAGCATGCATGGGCAATTTCTAGAGCATAAATAAGAGGTAGCGGGTCCCCCAACCTAGCTACCCCTATTTTTAGTCTCTTATTCTACATAAGATCCTTACGTATTTAGCTATTTAATAAATAATATATAATAGAAGTTAAATAATTATTTAATATCTATATTGAAACTAATAAGCTTTTAATTCTATAATACTCAATATAAACTATCATATATGTAAAAAAATGCGGAATTCGTATGTAACATGTTGGTAAGCAGTGAGAATATAATCAAAGTGAAGGTGGAGAAAAAAAAGAAGTATGATGAGACAAACGTTTCCTTGTTTACACACACACACACATACATACATATATATATATATATATATATATATATATATATATATATATATATATATATATATATATATATATATATATATATATATATATATATATATATAACCTGGAATTACTCACAAATCATTTATGCTGTTTACAGAAAACCTTCTTCCCACTTCTCATATATAATATATATATATATATATATATATATATATATATATATATATATATATATATATATATATATATATATATATATATATATATATATATATATATATATATATATATATATATATATATATTTACTTGTATTCTTCACATTCCACAAACATAAAAAAGGTACTCTCACATCCCTTTACCTCAGAGCTTTGAGAATCTTTTCCCCCAACCATCTACACACAGAAACAAAATATCTCCTCTCCACTTTCACACAATCAAAATATCCACCCCATATTATTAATTCATCCTTCCAACACGCAAAACGAAAATTCTTTTAAATTTCTCAGCACAAAAAAAAACAAAAATTCTACTTTCTTTCCCTTTCCTTTCCACTTAGACCCTAACATCTAAAAACATTTACCAACATCAATCTCATTTACTCACAATCACACTTTTTCTCTAAAACATACCCTCAAACCCCCAGTTTAAAAAAAAAAAAAAAAAAAATCCCCAAACCCATTGTGTCTATAAAATACCTTGCAGTAATTGCCCCTGACGTACATAGGAGAGACCAATGACATCACCAGAAGAACGTATCAACATAATACTGATCTTAACACTGACAATACCAACTCTCTCATTACTAATCATATTACCAATACAAACCATAGCATTAACACACACATAACATCTCTATATTAAAACATACAAATCATACACAAAAAGGAAAATAATAGAATTCATCTATATCCAATAACACGCCTAATTTCATCAAAACTGCAGGAGATTTAAAGCTTGCCCAAATTCAAAATTCCATTATACTATCGTCAGAATACTTTAAACTGTTAAAAAAGAACAAACAACCAACCAATAGCTGCTTCACTTATTGCTTATTCTCTGGAGTGATGGCTCTTTGACATTTGTTTCCTGAAGGAGGCTTGACGCAAATCGCAAGCGAAAGCTCGAAAATATGTATCGCTATTTTTGGTGTTATAAAGTTGTTCCCTCTCCCCCTCCCTTTGTATGTTTTATTAATTTAGTTTATATATATATATATATATATATATATATATATATATATATATATATATATATATATATATATATATATATATATATATATATATATATATATATATATATATATATATATATATATATATATATATATATATGAGTGTTGCACATAAAAGTGTTGGTGCGTCCTGTACCAAGTTTTATTTAAACAGCGTATTTATTAAAATAAAATTACATCCAACCTTTCCCCTACACCCCAAGATGCAATTTTAAGACTTGTTATTAATTGCAATAACGAATAGTTGAAAATTGCCACCATCGCCATAATTTATAAAATCAATAATAAACACCTAGGGATAAAGAAATCCTATATATATATATATATATATATATATATATATATATATATATATATATATATATATATATATATATATATATATATATATATATAATATATATATTTATATATATATATATATATATATATATATATATATATATATATATATATATATATATATATATATATATATATGCAGTTTGATCACCTAAAAGAACAGGTTAAGATGAGAAATTTGTTTCGTCTTTATATGAAGATCAGTAGTTCTGGAAATGTTCACCATATGATTTCAATCAAACCATTACATTCTATGGTCACACCTTTGTTCATTCAATTATGCACAGGGGAGAAGGGCCCCTCATACAAAGGAAAAAGGTTCAGTGTTAAGTTTGACAAGAAAGAGGATTGGCCCAGCGTTATAAGTTGTTCCATAAAAATGGGTAAGTTTGATAACACAGATTACTTTTTTAATCCGATAAAGCACCACGAAAAGCCACCTTCAGATAATTCAAAATACTACGTTTTTGGACATATTAATGGCGATTTCACATTTGCCCACTCGTCTAGTGTATATAATGGCATTTTAGTTGGTGAAATAGAAAGTCCTCCAGATGTTCTTTGTATAATTAATAATAATAAGGACTGTTCAATATTAGACTGTGGAATTTCTTTCGTGATTTAAATATGATTTAGGCTTATTCCTAGAAACAAGACAAGCTAATTATATAATTATGTGTGTGTAACCAATTTGTTGTAAGAATTTTTAATTTCATAGTGTGAGTTATTATAATTTCATATATAGGCGGGAATCAATATAGCACAAGAGAGCCTTGGATCCGAGGTTATGCGACGCTTCAGAAATTAGTAGTTGGTACCACGAGGATTAGTAAGTCAAACCGTTCGTAAGAAGTATGTTAACCATTTTTCTTCATTTCATTTCGCAAAACTAACACGGTTTACTTTTTAGAACAAGAATTTTTAATTCAAATGTTTGTTTCATCCTTCAGATCGGAAAGAAAACAGAAATTGAAACGTTACGTATCTTAAATTTTGTGAGAATAATTTATTAAAGGTAAAATGGTCGACAAATTTAATCACAAATGTCAAATGTTCAATCAAATTATATAATATACTATATATATATATAGTATATATATATATATATATATATATATATATATATATATATATATATATATATTATATATATATTATTATAAGAATGTAATATATATATAAATAATATATATATCTATATACTATATATATATATATATATAATATATTAATATTATATATATATTATAATATTATGATATATATATATATATAAATATATATAGTAATAATATATATATATATAAGGATAAATCTTTCGAGTTCACGAAAGACCAGGATCTGTCCACTTCTTCGGAAAAGGATGACGAAGGCAAGCTGGATAGTGCAACGGGAGGTATGCCCGAGGTGGTAGATTTTAATCCAAAAATGATTTTCAGTGAGTTGAAGCGACTGAATGTGTCGTTGGATCAATCCAAACAACAACTGGCTGAAGAGCGTGCTGAACGGCTCAAATTTAGAAGAGGTGTACCAGTGATAGATCATCCACTGGTGGAGGATAACACAAAAATCTACAGACCAAGATTTCCATTCGAACATGATGGTCGTAATTTTTCATATATCCCAGAGACTCCAAAGCCCAATGTGCGATTCTCATTGCCGAATGAATCTGACAGATTTGACTATTCTCATGTCAATTCTGTGCGCCTTCCTATGGTGTCCGGTTCTTTGCAATCTTCAAGCGAAGTAACATCCATTTACACTTCACCTATTACTGTCTCAACCACATCAAACTCGTATATCCCCCGTCCGGGAAAGATAATGCCGATATATTAAATTCAGTAGATCAATACACCAAGATAATTCACCTATCCAGTTAGGATGTATATTTGAAAACCAATACTGCATGATTACTAGAATCTATATACGTAATGCTTAAACTATTCAAGCATCATGAAATAGTGCAATAACAGTAACCGAATAGCTTGTATCACTATATATATATATACTATCACGGTATATAAAGTCAACTATCCTAAGAAAGAACATAAATCTTCCGATAACCTTCTAATTCATCATATATACATATATATACTATATAATATATATATATATAATATATATAACATATACAGTAATGCTTATTAATATATATATATACTATATATATATATATATTATATATATAATAATATATATATATATATATATATATATATATATATATTATATATATATATATATATATATATATATATATATATACTATCATATATAATATATATATAAGTATAATATAGGATATATATGATATATATATAATAAGTATATAATATATAATAGGACAAAGTTATTAAACGCCCACACGAACGGGAAGCCTGGATCAAAAAAAATTTTTTTTTTTACAGGTAGCATCTATGGATACATAAGTAGATGTTCTAGGGTCAGAAATGAATTTCTTTTTTTTTTTTTTTTTTTTTTTAGCCTGTTCTGGGGCGAAATTGATAATATATAGTATTTATAGATAGTATATCAACAGTTCATATATATTAATGATAGAGTATCATATATATACTTATATATATATATATATATACTAGTATTATATATATATAATATGATAATGATATATATATATATATATATTATATATATTATTTGTAAATATATTACACAACACGGCAATGTAAGGGGGCTCGAGCCGACGGGGAACACAGGGGGGAGCGTTTTCCATACCCCGTAGGGGAGGGCGGAGAACCCCCGCGACAACCCACAATACCTAGAAAAAGACAGCGGGGTTCCGGAAGACGCCTCCCGGAGGGGGGAAATAAGTGCCTACCCGTAGTTCCCCGGAAGGCGAGAGACCCCGATCCTGCCATCGGTGCGGTATAACCCTGGGGTATTCTTTTAATTAAAAAAATTCCCTTATAAAAATTTTACCAGGATTCCCAAAATGTATTCCTTTTTCGCTGTAGCTATTGTAGTTTTTGAGATATGATTTTTTTTTTTCATTTCGAACCCTAAAACGGTCTTATTTATGTATCATAATGTACTCATCAGAGGTTCTGTGATTATTTATTCGATCCGAGGCTCACCTTCCGTGGGGCGTTTTTTTACCATTATTATACTTAATATATATATATATAATACCTTTTATAATTATTAGTATATTATATACCATATTGGTACTATTTTATATATATACTATATATAATATAATTATATATATAATATATATATAATATATATATATATATGGTCAGCGTCTGGATTAGCCGTCATATGTATCTTAAAAACTATTAATGCTAACTTTTGTTAAAACGGAAATACATTGCTGGAATGCTGGTCCAATGCTGGTTCTGGAAATGTAAAAAAAAAAAAAAAAAAAAAAAAAAAAAAAAAAAAATCAAAAACTACAATACCTACAGCGAAAAAAAAAACATTTTTGAAATCCTGGTAAAATTTATAAAAAGAAAAAAAAAAAAAAAAAAAATATTGTTAATAATATAGTAATATGATTAGATTTAAAGACCTTTTATTGGTTACTCGTAAAATACACTTTCTATTAAATTTTGCTTTTCTTTTTTTTTTACTAAAGAAATACCCCCAAGGGTATACCGCACCGATGGCAGGAGTCGGGGTCTCTCGGCCTTCCGGGGAACTACGGGGTAGGACTAATTCCCCCCTCCGGGGAGAGTCTCCGGAACCCCCGCTCTTTGGTATTTGGGTGTCGCGGGCTCCTCCGCCCCTCTCCTAAGGGGTAATGGAAAACGTCCCGCCCTTAAATGTTACCCCGTCGGCGTCGGAGCCCCCAGTGGTGCGTATAAAGCAAATTTGATAGAAAGTCTAATTTGAGGTTTTATCGAGAAAAACCAATAAAAGGTCTCTAAAAAGGCCTTTCTAATCATTATTACTATAATTATTATAATATTTTTCTTTATTTTATTCCCAATTTCGATGTAAAAAATGTTTCATGGATTTGGAAATTTACACCTTTTCGCTTTAGATATTGTAGTTTTTGAGATATACTATATTTTTTTTTTACATTTCCAGGACCAGACATTGGACCACATTCCATTAATGTATTCCGTTTTAAACTTGTAGCATTAATGTTTTAAGATACAATGATAGCGCAGGCTATCCCAGGATACCGCCCCCTTTTTGGCCCCCTATAATATATATATATATCTTATATATATAATATATATATTATATATATATATATACCTATATTATATATATATATATATATATATATATACATATATATATTATATATATAATATATATAATATATATATACTAAGAAATATTTACCAAGAGATCTTCGATCTCTGTGGTGGTTTTAGGAAAGTGATATAACAAAATATTAATATAATAATATTAATATATTATTAATGGCACTGAGTAAATAGCTCATGGACTGATTATAATTAGCACTTTTAATGTCTGGGCAGATCAGAATACATTATCCCTAAATGAAAGAGACATTATTAAAATGACACCAGATAATATTTTTACTAAAGAGAAAATTAATTATGTGGACAATGAACCACTTTGTTGAAGGTGATTCGTTAACTGAGCTGAAAACAAGGCGTGACTCTCGCTCATGTTATATAAGCTGCGTTTCCCGAAGCCCGAGTGCAGCCCGTGTGCAAAATCGAGCTGGGAAACGCTTTCGAATTTTGAAAAAAATTACATTAACCAATCAGAGAACAGGAAAATTTGAGTAACCTGGAAACGCCGGGGAAGCGCGCCGTGATCACTGACAATTAGTGAACAATAACTCTTATACTTATATTTATCTATTTTATGAAATAATACGATATATTAGTATCCTTAATATAAAAGTTAACTAAAATATTAAAAAACTTTTGGCAAGCCATTTTCCCGACACAGTGTTCTTCGTAAAGAACTTAGTTTGTACAAGTAATCCTTTGCATGCCCTTCCGTTTATTAATTTCGGAGAGTATTAGAGAGGAGAGAGAGAGAGGATTTCAAACAACGGGCCGCCTGAGACTGTGACAGTTTGCGTGACCCGTAGAAGTGCGCAAAACGGACTCGTGGAAACGATGCAATAGCGCCTGTGTGCCTGCCCGGGC
>JABUQX010133871.1:17500-19134 GCA_015478945.1 Trachelipus rathkii
AAAACTCTCTGAAATATCATTTCAGTATCGAAGTTTTTTTCTTGCTCCATGTATGTTAGTTAGCAACTTCACAGATTTTAGTTATTAAATATCTGTTAATTTAATAAATAAAAATGTTTAATAAATTTACCTAACGCTCGACATAAACCAAGTTGTTTATATAAATAATCTTAATCAATTCGATTAGGGTATTTAAGTAATATTTTATTAGCTAAAAATCATCTTACCTAATTATTTAATTCATAACCTAGGGTGACTATTCATTAACTAAGGAATCGAAATCCAAAAGGATTCCCAATTAAAAAATATTTATATTAATGAGTCAAATGATTATTTAAATCTAAATATTAAATATTTTAACATTAAATATAACGTGTTTAAGTTATAATTTTTTAAAATTTTAAAAAGCAACCTTTGGAATTTTCAGACGTATCACAGGAAAGAATTTTGGATCGATTTAACGTTCTTCGTGAAGATAAGGATTTCTTTAAAATCCTGTATAAGGTATGAAATACAATTTTTCATTTCCTTCCTTGGTACTTACACGAGCCCCTCAATTTTCCCCAATTGAAGTTCGAGGGTGCCCAGCTTTTCTCTTTCTTTCTTTTCTTGGAAAGGACTTCCTCTTCCACCTTCTGTACTCCTTACGAAATTTATTTTCTTTTCTGCATGCATCTTTTCCAAATATCAAGATTTGTTTCTGTATCTAATAAAGAGATTTTAGTGGAGCATTCGTTGCACTGTCCTGTGAGATCCTAGGACCTCACCACATGTCCCTAACAAAAAGTATGTCCACACTTTTTACAGTTCAAGCAAGGGATTGGCTAAATCCAGTGGTACTGATGCGGATGCGCGCACACAATCCAGTGTACGATGCGGTGCACTTTTTAAAATAGAGGTGAGGTGCGTGCGGTGCGGTGCGGTACGACAAAAATGACTTTGGTGTGGTGCGGTGTGCAAAATTCCGGTGCTCGGCCAAGCAACAATTTCAACATAAAAATTTAAATTTTATTATAATGAAGGACATAAAAAAAAATTGTGGCAGAAACGAACTTTCGGTGGCTTTCAGAAATGAATTTACAGAAATAGTTTCAGAAATACCAAAATCTCTGATTTTTCAAGAAATTGAGTTCTTGGATTTTACGGGATATTTTCAGAAAATACAATTTCTAGATTTTTGAGAGCAACCTCACACTCCACAAAATTTTTCCAATGATTAAATTGATTGGTAACCCGAACAAAAAATGAGTCAATTCCAAGAAATAAAATAATTTGGAAACGAATTAAAATAGAATATTTGTCGAAATAATCGCGCAAACAATACAATGCGTAAAGCACGACTTGGGTGGCCCGTCTGCATACGCAGGGAATGCTTAAATATGAGGTACTTAATGTATTCCTAGTGGTAAATGTTTATCCCATAATCTCAATCACGACACGTTCCAGGCTCTTGAATAGAAAGAGGTTAGGGTGCAGATCTCGAACGGTCCCTTTTGAGGATGTCTTAAAGATGTTGAATGGGGTGAGTCAGGGCTTCCAAAGGCCCAGTTCATCACCTGTACATGTAATATTGATCAGCGCAGGGTAAGTTCGTAATCGAAAAGGGTTCCCTATGTAATGAAAAGGCCATAACA
>JABUQX010133872.1:0-12781 GCA_015478945.1 Trachelipus rathkii
TCGGCATCATTTTAAAACTGAAACTTTGCACAATAGATACCCTAAACATTAGGATTAGGATCTAGAGACTTAAGAAGCCCCATGGGCCTATCGAGACTCCAGTCAACCCACTAACCAACATGCTCATGCAAATCCACAAAGCCACCCTTGGGGGGGGGGGCGGGCCTTGTCAATTACTGTATATAAAATCCCCAATTTGGTATGTCAAATAATGATACTAATTTTTTTTTTTTTTTTTTTTTTTTTTTTTTTTATCACCACCGCTCACGGCAAACCCTTCAAGGAGGGGGTGTTAACCTTTACTCAAATTTAATTTATTTTAAAATAAATTTTTTATTCGTGAATTTTATTTCTTTGGGGCCTAATTTGTATATAGGATGTGAAATTCTTATTAATTTACATATAAATTGTAAAATATATTTAGCGGATGAATTCGTCATTTTGGGAGTCTGGAGTAATCTTTTCATGAAAATCATGTGGGGGAAAATTCCTCCACTATTTACATGGTGTCATAAATAATGTGGCAAAGAAAGGGAGACGCAATATATATATATATATATAATATATATATATATATATATAATATATATATTACAAGGCATTAAGCGAAAGCGTTAATCCGTTATTTAACTCGTTAAATTTTTCGTTAACTTTTCACGCTTTCGTAATTTTGAAAAAAATTAACGGTCTAAACGAGTTATAAATTTTCCCCTACATCCGTTAACCGTTAACTTAATTTACGAGTTTATAAAATATTTTCTTATCAGATTTTAAATTGTGTTAGATTCGATTTCGATAAGAGAGAAACTTTTTTTTTTTCAAAATTTTCTATATTGACGCTCTCAAAGGCTCAAAATGTGTTTATATTTAATCGGTTATTATCCCGTTTAGTAGTGTTTAACACAGGGTTGGAAAAAGCCGCGAGTTTTGAGGGAATGTGCTTACGTGCTGACACCGCCACTCGTTCACTATATTCTCTATGTCTTATCTAGCACTTTTCCCTCAGTGTTGGAAGCACGCACATGTCCAACCTATTCAGAAAAATGGAACCGTTCTGATCTTTCTAACTATCGGCCTATAGCTATCACTTTTTTGTATTCTATCTAAGATCTTTGAAAACCCTTCTCAACCTCTCACTTCTTAGACATCTGGGAATCTCATTCTCTCTCTTCCGATCGCTAGTACGGCCTTTGGTGTTCAAAGTCTATGGCGATATACTTTCGCTATTTAACGGATTTATGGTTTTCCGCTCTTAGGAAACTACTGGCAGACTTGCGTAGTGGTGCTTGACATTCCAAAGCATTTGACCGGGTATGGCAAGCATCACTGCTTCCAAGCTCCCCTCCTTTCCTCCTTCTCTTCCTACTATGTCTAGTTTCTTTCAGTTCGCTAAACATCGGCTATGTTGATGGAGCGACTTCTTCTCTATTCTGTCAATAGTGGAGTTCTCAGGGTTTTCGTCTCATCTCCTACTTTATTCCTATTTTAATTAATGATCTTTCTCACTGCTGCACATCTAACTTATCCACTCACATGCCCTGAATCGACCCTTCAATCGCAACTCTTCAATTCTGCTCCATCTTTTACTTCTAGAATTGCCTCTCGTCTTAATCTTCCGATTTTATTTTCGCTGCTAGATAGAAATCTGCGGGTGGGGTCGTCTCAAACTTTAAGAAATTCCAATTCTTTAAAAACCCAAATTCTACAAATCTCCCCTCTCTAAATACCTTCTAACTTTCCTATTCTTTTGACGGTCTTTCGTCTCTCCTGTTGCAATATTAACATCCTTGCCTTAACATAAACAAAAAATCGTCTTGGAAACCTCACATCAAAGGTTTGCTAGGGTGCCTAAGAAACTGGGAATTCTGTTTAGACTGGAGACTTTTATTTTCTCTTCTCAGTGATCCAGCTTACAAGGGTCATGAACGGCTTGTATAGAGTAATTTTGTTTTTGTTCTCATATCTGGGGGGCTTTGGTTTAACCCCGGCTTTTGACAGGGTCGAGTCAAAGCCCAAAGGCTTATAAACTGTTTATGTACTTTTTCCAGTTCACTTTGAACCTCTATCTTTGCGGCACGAATGTTTGTGCTGTTATCTCTCTTCTATAGGTACGCAGCGGCAGGTGTTCGAGGGAACTTACCACTCGCGACCACCACCTTTACGACGCCCTAGTAGCACAAGCGATGCTGTATCTGCGCAGAACGATGTTTCATATAGACGATAGTGATTATTTATGTAGTTAATCTTCTAAGTGTTTAATACTTCTATAGTTATGGCGGATAGCTTATCATCCTGTATATTATCTCTATCCACACGAAAGCTGTTCTGGGGTAGAGAGGGCTCTGCATATTCCCATACTCTTCACTCGCTGCGTATATACCTCATGACTGAATCATTTATCTCCTCAATCTTTATTAAAGAGATAAGCGCGTGACGTGCTATATAATATATTATAAACGCAAGCTCAGATATTGCTGACATAGAGTTAAATAAGATATTTTGGCGTCTCTCACAACTCTTCACCTTGAAGAGGTATAGGCTCTGCCATTTTGAGTAAAAAATTGAGTGATATAGTTTAAAAATACCGCTATCTATTAGAGGAAACATGGTAATATAAAGAGTTGTTAAGTCTTTAAACATTTAAAAATCCGTTCTATTCACAAACCACTATAATAAAGAACCTTTTGAAATAAGACGAACGCTATATTATATATGAGATTAAACGCGTTAATTTGGGTTTATGTTATCGATTCAACGAATTAAAAATCGACTGTTATAACTTTCTCCTTATAATAAAGTATGTTGCCTACACGCTATTTGATAAATAATATCTAATTATAATATAACTATAAATTACAGATAAATGAATTACCATATTTATTTAATGAATGAATTGAATAATGAATGAAATTGTGATGAGTTCTGTTTGAGATAATGAATATATAATAGGTTCTAACAACTGAAGACAAAATTTCCCTACTTCGCATACAGACCCCAGTTCTAGTGCATCTAAATAACTCTCCTCATAAAAAAATTTAAGCGATAATATTTATTTTTTATAAACGTAAAATTCTTTATTAATTTCTATATTTTTAATTTTATCTTCTAATCTATTTCTATAACCACTATTAAATGAACATTTAATATCTACAATCAAAAATTATATATCTTTTTAATATTTTACAATAAAAAAGTTCATGAGAACGCGGGGGAATTACATGAATATGCGTCCCTACCAAATAATATCATTTCTTTTTCAATCTACTATTATTAATTATCTATAATTCTATAATGTCCTGGAACTAATGTGCTTATATTGTTTTCTTAAAACAAATCTGTTTTTATCATTTCACTTTTTAACGCCAAATTCTATATATTCATTTCATAGTTTTATAGTTTCTTTATTAATATTTGTATGTATTGCACTTTTTCTATTAACATTAAACTTTATCTCTCTTTTATATTCAAGCTATTTTAATAATCTTCTATATTAAGGTTTGTTTTATTAGTTGCCCCTTCTACGTCTCTATAGCCTTTATTTAATTATTATAATTTGTTCATATTATGTTATTATAAAAGCATATATATCTCTGCTCTAAATTCCATACAAATCTTCTTTGATCTTAAATAATTTTCCACTTTTCATCTTCATTTTACCCATAATATAATGTTTTAATTTTTTTTTTTCATGATGTATAGTTATCTTAATTAGTCTTTAGGATACTGATTAGCATAAAACAGCTGTATATATATTCCTTTTCATATCCTCTATATCTCACATCCACTTCGTGTATTAGCTATAGAATAATCTATGAATCTTAGTATTTTGTCTAAATAGTAACTTATAGCATTATATTATATATTTATTTTTTATTATATAACTAAATTAATGGTGTGCATAACATTTATCTCGTTATATGTGAAGTTTATGCTAAATAGCCCCTGATATTTATTATGTATGTTGTCAATAAAATACAATAAACCTTGTCCATTGCAACGCAATATAAATAAACTGGATTTTAGAAACATAGCTTTTTTCACGTCTTACTTCTTCTTTACCACTTTTAATTTCATCCAATATCCATCCTAGCTATTTTCCATACTAATATCCTACGAGAATAAATTTAAAACGAGTAGGAGCGTGAAAAATGTAGTACGAGTATTATTTAGCTGGGAATGATAAGCTTAGTTGTCTTTTCATTTGAACGTTATACATGATGGCGCTTGAGTAGGTCACATGCTATTCATATCCTAATCATTTTATATCATATTCTGTGCTTTTCGCTCGCACAACTCACAGATGTTGTTCATTTTAATTTTTTGGATCCGTTCCATACATAATATCGACAGTCTCATACAGAGTCTTCGGTACCTCCAAAAAATACACCATATTTTCTATACTCTATTTTTTAAAATTCTTATTAAGATCATAATCATATGTAATTTCATCTAGACGGTCTGCGTCATCTGAATTAAATTCTAATACTATCTCTAAATGTATATATATAGTACTTTATATAACTTATAGTTACTTTTTATATCCTAAACTTTAATAATATTCATATAATTGTATTTTAAATTTCTAAATCATAATATTTATTTTTTCTTTGTTTATTTTAAATTGGAACTAAATTCTGAGGCGATTGCCAATCTAAATTTCTATATATGAGGCTACGTATATGAAGTAAATTCTCATTGATGCAAATCGTTAAAAGTTTCTTTAATAGGTTATTCTTATAATTTAGCTTATATATAATAATTAATAGTCCTTATTTCTAAATATTTCAGCGTTATGCCATGATTAATCTTAATAAAAATCAATTCTACGAGTCAATCAATACGTTCTTCTTTCCATTTACAATATCGGTAGTTAAGTACTTCGAGAATTGCCAACCATAGTAACCATTGCTTGCATCTAAATAGGTTATAAAGCTATTTGGTTTAGAATCCCTTCTTCATAAAAATTTTATATTATAGAATATATATAATAATTTCTCCAGCATATCTGCATGTGGTAGTGCTAATTCCACCAGCCACAATAAATACATCAGTGAGTTTGAAATGACCTTGCCTTATTAAATTAAAGAAACTAAAGTATTTCCTTCTTACATTCGGATATGACGCTAGTCTGTTGCTTAATGGTTTCTTCCGTAATATCTTATTACTACACTATCTTTCGAAATTAGTAATAAATGTGTCTACTGATATGACCATGTGATTAATAACAAGAAGTAGTTTTGGGTAGATCCATGGATTTAATCAGGTATATTGGAAATGTTATGTCTGTACCGTAGCACCATTCACGACAGGGCACCCGATTAAATGTAAGAAGTTGTATAAGTGTTAGTTATAGAACTCCTAATACCGTCGTGTAATTCATTTATGAGTGAATGAAGCCGGTACAAAACAATATAACAGCTATGCTAGGACAGCTTGACAAGCTCTGGCTATGGTAACCCTGCCCTTATCCAGGTAAAGAATGTAGCGGAAGTTAAAGACGTTAATCCGTTAACGTTAACCGTTTCAAAGACTCAGTCGTTTTAGATTAGTTATATGCTCAGATAAGTCATGCACTCACTCCAGGGGCAGAGCCCCTAATTCAAGGAGGGTATATGTTCAACCGCACAAAACTTCATCCGTAGCCGCAAATTACGCAGATGCACATAGCAGGCTTTAAAAGTGAGGGAGATTAAATTACAGCAGGAAACACAAGAAGATGGAAGAGAATTCACAGGACAGTGGTGGAAGGAAAAAAGGAACGACCGCAGCAAACTAGCCTGGAGTTACCAAATATCTACACAAAACTCGTGCGCAGATACAGACCCCTTGTGCCTACTAGGGCGCGTCGTAAAGGTGGTGGTACGCGAGTGGTAAGTTCTCGAACACCTGCGCGCTGCGGTACCTATAGGAGAGATAAAGCATCAACATGTGACCGAGCAAGATAGAGGTTAAAGTGACGCGGGAAAGTACATAAAGTTTATAAGCCTTTTGGCTTTTGACTCGACCCTGTCAAAAGCCGGGTTAGCAAAGCCCCAGATATGAAAACAGTACTCTATCACAAGGCACGGATGAGCCTTGTAACTGGAGTCACTGCAGAAGAGGCAATAAGTCTCGCAGTCTAAACAGAATTCCAGTTTCCTTGAGGCCACCCTAGCACGTTGTGAGTTTGAGGTTCCAAGACATTTTTTTGTTTATGTTAAGGGCCAAGGATGTTTATATTTGTTCAACAGGAGAGACGAAAGAACCGTCAAAGAGATAGGAAAGTTAAGAAGGTATTTTAGAGAGGGAGATTTTGTAGAAGTTGGGTTTTTAAAGAATTGAATTTCACAAGTTGAGACGACCCCCGCCAATTCTATCTAGCAGCGAAATAAAATCGGAAAGATTAAGACGAGGGCAATTCTAGAAGTAAAAGATGGAGCAGATTGAAATGAGTTGAAGAATGAGGGTCGATTCATCGGCATGTGAGGTGGATAGAGTTTAGATGTGCAGGTGAGAAGATATTAATAAAGTAGGAATAAAGTAGCGAGATGAGACGAAAGCCCTGAGGAACTCCCTATTGCAGAAATTAGAAGAAGAAGTCGCTCCATCACCATAGCCGATGTTTAGCGACTTGAAAGAAAGCTAGACATAAGTAAGCAAGAGGAAGGAGGAAGGAGGGGAGCTTGGGAGCAGTGACGCGGCCATACCCATCCAAATGCTTTGGATATGTCAAGGCACCACATACGCAAGTCTGCTCAGTAGTATCCTAAGAGCGGAAACATAATCGGTTAATAGGAAAGTATTGCCAGATAGACTTTTTGGAACACAAAAGCCGCGACTAGCGATCCGGAAAGAGAGAATGAGATTCCAGATGGTTAAGAAGTGAGAGTTGAGAAGGGTTTTCAAAGATCTTAGATAGAATACACAGTGAGAGCTATAGGGCGATAGTTAAGAAGGATCAGAGCGGTTTATTTTTCTGAATAGGTTGACATGTGCGTGCTTCCAACACTGAGGGAAGTGCTAGTATTAAGACACTAGTAGAGAATATAGTTGAACGAGGGGCGGTGTCAGCACCGTAAGCACATTTCCTCAAAACTCGGGCTTTTTCCAACCTGTGTTAAACATTACAAAACTGGATAATAACCGAGTATTTAAATATAAACACATTGAGCCATTGAGAGAGCGTTTAGGAATTTTGAAAAAATAAAAAGTTTCTCTCTTATCGAAATCGAATCTAACACATATTAGAAATATGTAAGAAATATATTATAAAACTCGTAATTAAGTTAACGGTTAACGGGTTGTAGGAGGAAAATTTTAACTCGTTAATAGACCGTTAATTTTTTTCGAATTAACGAAAGCGTAAAGTTAACGAAAAAATTTAACGAGTTAATTTTTAAGGGATTAACGCTTTAACGCGTATGCCACCTTTGTATATATATATATATATATATATACTATAATATATATATTATTATATTATATATTGTTCTCCCTTTCTTTGCCACATTATTTATGACAACATGTAATTAGTGTAGGAATTTTCCCTCACATGATTTTAATGAAAAGATTACTCCAGACCAAAATGAACGAATTCATCGCTAATACAAATTAACAATTTTTTTTTTAAATTAATTTAACGTTGATATCCTAGATGCAAATAGTATCCTTTTAATATTCGAATAAAAAAATAATTTTTTAAAATAAATATAAATTTGGTAAGTAAAGGGTTAACCCCTCCTTGAATAGGGCTTTGCCCGTGAGCGGTGGATGAAACTAAAAAAAAAAAAAAAAAAAAAAAAAAAATATAGTATTATTATTTTTAAAAACCAAATTGGGGTGGTTTTTTAATAAACATTATTAGAAAGTCCTAGGCGTGCTTTGTGGATTTGCATGAGCAATGTTTGGTAGTGGGTTGACTGGGACAGTGGCTCGATAGGCCCATGGGGCTTCTTTACTGTCTCTATATTCCTAATGTCCTAATGTTTTAGGGCCATCCTAGTTCAGGTTTTGATAAGAATTATGTATAAATTCTACAGTAGATTTTAAATCTTGTGTATACTCTAACTAATCTCTAATCAATAACCTGAACTAGAGGGCCTGAAATGAGACCTAACCTGAATGAATCAAAAATGAAAAGTCTATGGGAGTTTTAACAACTTTGAGAGTCTGTAAATTTTTTTCTTGAAGAGACTACCAATTTTCCTATAAACTATTCTTCGTTATTATTTTTTTTAGAGTATATCCTGTGATTTTCATAAAAATTGGGGGTGACACCCCTGTTTGCCACTATTACCTAATTCAAAAAATATAAGATTTGAGTTACCAAATCAAGATATAATACAGAATACTTAACAAAGATTACTGAATTATGAGTCCTACAGAGAAAGAATATAAGTGCGGTAACTGCAACCTTAATTTAGGCCTGAGAATGGAAAGCATAGAATGTATCCAGTGCAAAGAGTGGTTTCACACTACACAAAATTTTGCTGATATTAACAATATAAAATGTTAAAAGAAAAGAGTAACATGTCGTGGACCTGGCAAGGCTGCTTGCAGAAGTTAAAAATGAACATTGCTGTGTAGGAATCCCCAGGAATTAAGATCATGGTAGCCTCACTTGCTAAAAGCATGTAAAAAATGCAGAAAACCATGCAGCAATAACAACATCTTCAGCAGCTACAAGTCCAACTGCAGCAACAAGTTCAAAAGCAGCTACAACAGCAACATCTTCAGCAGCAATAAGTCGAAATAGAAGAACTGATGAGAGAAATGAAAAGAAGGGAAAATTCCATAGGAGACTGGAAAAATCTTGGGGAACTTGTAAAGGAAGAACTATTGGAAACTGAAGATAAACAGAGAAGAAAAAATAATTTGATAATTTATAATTTAGAAGAAGTAAATACTGACCAGACGAACTTAGAGGAGGCTGAATATAAGAATAAAAGCTGTAGCTTTGAAATCTTTAAAGAAGTAGGCGTAACAGAGTTTGAGATAGTAAGGATAAAAAGACTGGGAAACTACAATTCCAGACTCCAAACCATACTTATAGAAATGAAAACTGCTGATCAAAAATGGGATGTTCTTGAAAGATCAAAAAATATAAGAAATAGGCTAGTGTACGCTTCAAGAATATCTATGGTTTATAAACCCGGGCCAGAAAGAAAACAAAGTGGAGAACAAGGACTATACATTAAACAGGGAAAAATAGGCAAGAATCGAAATTTTCACTAAGAAAAGGCAATGATACTGGACAGACAGATATGGTAATGAACAATATGCTAATGTTAAATATGATTAATATACAAGAATTAACACAAACAAAATTAACTGAGATTGAATTCTTAATAAATACAGAAAATGATATACCATATATAGTACTTTTAGTAGAAGCACATCTCACAGAGGATAGATTCATACTTAGAGATGACCTTGACAAAATTTTAAGTAATTGAAAGGAAGAGGATGAAAAGGGGAAGGGTTAATTGTTATACATAAGAAAAATAAACATATAGAAGTAGAAAAATTAGACAGAAAACATAATGATATCCTTTACTTCAAGGTTAAAGTGCATGATAAAGAATATATATATATATTTGTATTAGTATATTTTGCAATAGGAAGCAAATCAGAAGACATAAGAAATATTAAAATAAGAAAAGAGTGCGAAAGACTGATAAGATATGAGAGTAAAAAGAATTTTAAGATCGTAGGGGACTTCAATGGCCACTTACCATGGTTGGGAAGCCAACAACTTGATAATTATTATTATACATACATATTATTATTATTATATATATGATATTAGCCATATATTATATATATATATTATTATTATTGCTATATATATATTATTATTATTATTATTATACATATTATTATTATTATTATTATTACATATATTATTACATACTGGTATAATATTATTATTATTATTATTAAGTTATTATTATTATTATTATTATTATTATTATTATTACATATTATTATTATTATTATTACATATTATGTAATCTATATATATATATATATATATATATATATATATATATATATAGCATAAAGAGTTATATATATATATATATATATATATATATATATATATATATATACATATATATATATATATATATATTTGTATTAGTATATTTTGCAATAGGAAGCAAATCAGAAGACATAAGAAATATTAAAATAAAAAAAAGAGTGCAAAAGACTGATAAGATATGAGATTAAAAAGAATTTTAAGATCGTAGGGGACTTCAATGGCCTCTTACCATGGTTGGGAAGCCAACAACTTGATAAACATGGTGAAATGGTTTTAGAGTGGATAGATGAGTTTGAGTTGAGACTCCTAAATACATCTGAAAAGTGTGATGGACTCTATACATGGCAGAGGAATAACATGAGAAGTGTCATAGATTTTGTTCTGACTAATAATGCTATGGGTAAACATTTTTACTCGATGATAATAGATGAAAACCAAGAAGTATTTGATCTATCAGATCATAATTTAATCCAAATATATCTAAGAACCAAGTGGAAAGGCTTAATTATAAAGAAGGGAGATGTTGCAATATTAAATATTATAGTACAGAGCCAGGTCTGATGACAAATTATATACAATACCTAGAAAATAAAATGCAAAATGAAAGAGTAGATACTTTGGAAGAGATGAACAAAATCATTAAACAGGCAGTGGATGATACCCTATTAAGAACATGCAGGAAAAAAGAAGATAAAACTGGAAAAAAGATAGAGAGACCTTGGATAACAGAAGAAATAAGAAAGGAAATTAAAAAAAGGAGAGAAATTAATAGGAAAACATGAAACGAAGAAGACCATGCAGAAGAAGCAGAAACATTAAATGATGCCACTGCGAGTATTGGGACATTATTACAGATAAGTGAGGAATGTGGTTTAGAAATAAACAAAGAGAAGAGCAATGTATTGATTTTTAATATGGAACAACCACCAATTGAGATTGGAGGAATCAAAGTGGTGGAAAAAATAAAACACCTAGTCTTATATATAAACAATGAAAAAAATATGTTTAAGGCCCAGAAGCTACATCTCATAAATAAGGCCCACACCTTGGCTAGCCAAACAGGTTCAGTCATTGAGAAGAGCTGCATCAAACTGCTTATAGGGAAAACATACTATAAAAATGTGGCACTTCCAGCAGTTTTATATGGATTCAATATAATGTGCTTCACTAAACAAGAAATAGATAGGCTAAGTTACAAACAATTAAATACACAGTCTACCGGAAGATATTAGGAGGGACTACGTGCACCCCAACTGTATCTCTGAGGGGAGAGATTGAAGCATCATCAATGCAGGGAAGAATAATAACTAACAAGTTAAAATATTTGAAATCGATCTCAGAAGGAAAGAAAGAAGTCTTAAAGCACATACTTAAAAAAATGAAAGCAGAAGGAAAAAATGGTGGAAGACTGCACTTGACTATATGGACAGAGTTATGATGGACATAGTAGCAATAGAAAGGCTAAACAAGAAAGAGATCACAGGAAAAGTAAAAGTTTGGGACCTACGTTACTGGAAAGAACAGATAGGAAACAAAGAAAGTCTACATATGTACCGTAGATGGAAAAAGGGAATTGAAGAAAGCTTGGATTATGACAACTCATTCTACTCGGTGATACTTTTCAGGGCCAGATCCAATACTTCAAACCTAAAATGGAGAAACAGGTTCTCAAATGGCGAAATCAACTGTGACATATGTGGAGTCGAAGAAGACCTGACACACTTCATTTGTATCTGCCCAGAATATGAAGATCTTAGAAGTAACTCCATTGAACTCCAAAGACTGTATGCAGAATACCTAAACGAGGTTGTTGGGAGATGGCTATTTGAACCTCACAATATAGAAGAAGTCAAATATATCTTGGGGAAAATGTGGGGAAGAAGAGAAAAAAGGATGTTTACAACAAATGGCAATAATAATAATAGAGATGATCATAGTGGGAGATAGTTAATATTAAAATTGAAAAAAAAGAGATGAAGATAATATTAATTTCAAATAATAATAATAATAATAATAATAATAATAATAATAATAATAATAATAATAATAATAATAATAATAATAATAATAATAATAATAATAATAATAATTATTAGAAAAATATACAGTAATATTTATAATAATTGCAGTCTTATTTATAATAATTCAGTGAAGTGACGTTGGTTACTATTTTTATACAATTTAACAGGAATTTTAGGAAAGTGCATATATCGTATATACCTACTCCCTTTATTATAGCTAATACTTTTTATTTTATTTTTATTTATCATTTTCTTATAATAATTTTCTTTTATTATATTATTATTTTTTTTTTTTGTATAGCTACTTATTTTATTTTATTTTGTTTTTTTAAATTTTTAAATTTTTTAATTTTAAGTTTTTTCATTTTTTCATTTTTCATTTTTTAATCTTAATTTTTGATTTAATTTTTATAATATTTTTCTTGTTTTATTGATACATTATCTTTTCATATTAATTCTATTTCATTACCGTATATATACTGTATAGCTATATATATATACCTGTACGGTATATATATGTGTATAAATTTAGTATTTATATTTTCATTTTTATATTGTTTTATTTATATATCAAGTTTTATATTTAGCTACATGATTATATAATCTCATTAGTTGTATATTTGTTTTTTAAGTTTTATACAATTAAATAGGAATCTTAGGAAAATATATACATGTAGGCGGTTAAAATAAATATATTAAAGGAAAATTCCTAATCACAAAAGGCCAGTTCATAAAT
>JABUQX010133873.1:0-5000 GCA_015478945.1 Trachelipus rathkii
GCTTATCATCTCAATATCCTAAAAAAAGGCACATTGGTTAGTCTCAATTGGACAAAAGTTTGACATCGTCAATCTAAGTTCTGGTGTATTTGGAACCCTCAAATTATTCAGCGAGGATTGACCAGAGTACCGGAAGAATATTACTGCTTGAATTATTATATAAGAGATGCCATGCACGCACACATGAGGTTTATTTGCTTTTATAAACGAAAAGAGAGATGACTTGCCTTAGGTTGTACGCTGCCTGTGGTGTACAAGTAATCGGTCTATCTCACAATCACCCTCTCCTGTATCCTGAGGAGTCTTCAACACTTCTCATCGGGATGTTTCGAACAATGGTCACACTGGATAGCCCCGTGTATAAGAATAAAAATAATCTTTTGTATATTTCGTTGACTCTCTGCATTTAGATGATTTTTTAGTAATCCATTATGTAATTCTTTCTTTATCTCCAGTGATTTTACAATATGAGAAGGTGAATATGTTTCTTGTACAACTATCCAGTTCTAATTATGTGGTGTATACTGTTTTATTTCTATATATGATTTATTTAGAAGTCAAGCAGTTGTTGTTCTTTTAATAAACTTGTAAAAATATCTATATTGATGCTAAAATAAATTATACACTGTAAACCGATATGTACAGTCTGCCTGTTAGGTATGTTTATGAATGCTTAAAAAATAAAAAACTTGTTTTCTTTTCCCGCTTTTTTATCCCAAAGAACTTATTTAATTATACAAAACACTAAAGAGAATAGAACTTGACACTCAATATGATCATCTAAATCATCTAAGATCATTAGTTTCAAATAGATCATGGGAAGGGTTGGAAGGTGTTTGGATGGTTGATTTACTGATTTAATATGTTTAGGGGAGAACATAATGAAACAAAATTTTCAGAAAATAATGATTTGAATCAATGATCAATCAGCTGAATAGATGAACATAACAAAGTGGAACTCACGAATGGGTGGGATGGTTGATGGTACTATGATGATTTACTTTGGATTTGACCGCTTTAAAGTGTATTTTGATTTAGCCTGGTTTGCTGATTTAGGCTATTAAAGGCACAATAAACGAATTTTAAAAAAAAAACCAATATGAAGCTTTGAATCCAAATAGAATCAATAAGAGTGCAAATAGATCAATAGATCAGGGAACAATAGAAGGCACAGAAGGTGATTTAAAATCTGCATCTCAGTGTTTTGATGTTACCTGATTTACTGTCTTTTAGGGGTATTGGTGTAAAATACAGCATCAATTTTTTTAATTAAAAAATATGACTTGCACAATAATCAATCAAATATTCAATAGTCATTACGATCAAATAGCCAAATTAAGATCACATGAACTTGACATGGAGGATTAGTTTATTTACTTGATTATAAGGTCATTATAAGGTCATGAAATCTGACCTATTAATTAGTAGGAATTCATGAACAGTATAAAGTTTTGTTTTTATGGAAGTTGTCTTGATTTGACTCCATATATCAAATAGATCAACAACATCCATGAATAAAATAACGGGTGGGTATGGTTTGATTTAACTGATTTTAACTGCTTTACGGTAGTATAAATTATTATACGGTCAAGTTAAAGTCTTAAAAAGATAATTTCTTTTTTTTTTTTTTTTTTTTTTTTTTTTTTTTTTTTTTTTTTTTTTTTTTTTTTTTTTTTTTTTTTTTTTTTTTTTTTTTTTTTTTTTTTTAATCGAGGTTACATATTTATAAGAAAGTATGTATACCAAAGTTTCAGCCTTGCTACGTCAATTATCTCAGCGTTTTTGGAGGCTGGGGACCCCCTTTGGGGTATACGGTTTATTTATCCATATATTATGTGGAGAAATGGAAGCAGCGTGAGTCATTCCAGTTTGGTATGTTCACTATCTCAATATTTCCAGGTTTTGGTGGCTGGGACCCCCTTTGGTGTGTGTCGGTTACTTTACCTCTCGATATATTGTGTTACTCTATAATGAAGGGTATATTACCGTTTCGTCGTCTTATGTTAATATTGTCAGTTTGGGGGCTGGACACCCCTCCCTTTGGGTGTACGGTTAAATAGCCTCCAAAATACTGATGTTGGGTACCTTTATTATGAAGGTGTTATACCAAGGTTCAGCCTTCCTACGGGTCAATATTTCAGGTTTTTGGGGGCTGGAGACCCCCCCTTTAGGGTGTACGGTTATTTAACTCTACAAGGAGGTTACTTATATGAAGGGTGTATACCAAGTTTCAGCCTTCCTACGTGCAATATTTCAGGTTTTTTGGGGCTGGATGACCCACCTTTAGTGGTACGGTTATTTAACCTCCATAATAATGATGTGGGTACCTTATATGAAGGGTGTTTACCAAGTTTCAGCCTTCACGTCAATATCTCGGTTTTTGGGGCCTGGAGACCCCCCTTTGGGGTGTAACGCTATTACTCAATATATGAATGTGGGTACCTTATATTGAAGGGTGTATACCAAATTTCACCCTTCTATGACCATTTCCAGATTTTGGGGTCAGCCCCATCACACGTTGGGGCGGTAGCGTGCGGTGGCGGTGCGGGGCGCTGCGGGGCAACAACCGGTGCGGGAATATACACGTCAATAAAAAAATAATATTCCGGTAACTTAAACATTTATTTATTTTAATATATTATTTAATTTTTAATTAATTAATTTTAATAATTAATTAATTATTAAATTAATTAAATTGATTTTATTTTAATTACTTTAATTATTTATTATTTTCGAAAAAACCTTCGGTTTTTTTCGTCGATAAAAGGCCGGAATTTACACTTTCCAGTTTAACTCAACTTCCGGTTTCCAACAGCGGTCCGATCGTCTATCTTCCGGTTTTATTCCCGGCATCATTCGTACTCTAACTTACTATATTATATTATATATAAAAGATTTAAATTATATATATATTATATATTATATATATATTATAATAGTGAAAATTATTTTAAAAAAATTTTTTTCCTTTAAATCGGTCTACCGAAAAATTACGAAATTGTCTGTCGGTTATGACTTTTTTGTCTTTCAAGAAACGATTTTATATATTTTACTTTTGGATGAAAAAGATAAAGGAAATAATCTTATTTTTCTAGAAAATGGTCACATTTGAACTATAGGATGGTAAAAAAGATAGTTACAGTTGTTTGTAATAAGGAATAGAACTTGTGGGCCAATTTTGTCTGGTGTGAATCCCGGAGAAGTTAACTTCTTGATAAAAAATAAACAAAAAAACACACACACACACCATGAAATGTGAAATTTTAAAACATGCCAAAAAAAATGTATGTATTTATAAAAATTGTCTTCAAAAAAATATTGGATTGAAATTATGGATCTTTTAACGGGGCTGCTGAGTCAGTAAAGTTTTTTTGCCGCGCCGACTCCATCATTTTAAAATACCTACAACGTCTACACAATTTTAAAATTTCTCTGATCCAGCACTGGCTCTACCCAAAAGTGTTTGACTACGATTTCGTACCCTTTATTTTGACCCCAGGTAAAAAAAAAAAAAAAAATAAAAAAAAAAAAAAAATTAGCGCTCCGGCTCCGCTTCCGGGCTCCGGCCTCGGCTCGGGCCCATAGTCAAGATTTTTAATATTGAGGTTTCTGATTTTGAAGAAAGTTTTTACTAATTTTAGCAGTCACTTTCAACGTTAGTTTTACTCCACTCTATAATATAATATAATATTATATATATATATATAATATATATATATATATTATATTAATATATATATATATATATATATATATATTATTATATATATATATATATATATTATATATATATATATATATATATATATATATAATATTATATATATATAATATATATAATCATATATATAATTGGACTGGAAGAGAGTGGGAGAGGCTTATATAGATCCTGTGCATCTTTTAATTAACATTAAGAAAATCTCTAAATAACCAAAGGCCTAAATTAATAATACTATAATAATAATAAATAATAATAATAATATAAATAATATAATAATGCATAATAATAATAATAATACATACCTTGTATATTCATACTCTATAAACATAATATAATATAACTAATAATAATAAATAATTAAATAATAATAATAAAATAATAATCTATATATATAAATATACTATATTATATATATCCATATATCATTAATATAATATATATTATATATATATATATATTATATATATATATATGCCCCTGATCCCCCCTTATCTTGGGGGGGGGCATGGTTATTCTCCAGAACCCAGCAACCTCCACCGTGTAGTGACATAGGTCTCTCAGGGAAGAAATCCTGATAGAGTGGTTCTGTATTGAGCGAGTGGGGGGCCACCTTAGAAGGAGGCGATCGACTGTTTCAGCGTCTATTAGGCATCTCAATCTAAAGAGTGAGATCTGTATCTTTCGTGGGAGGGTATTTTGTGTTGCTGATATTTCAGGGGAGAGGGTGTTTATGAGGTGATTTGGTGGGTGATTGTTGAGGTATTGCTGTGTGAAGTATGTGTGAATGGGTTTTGAGAGAGATGTGTTGTTTGAAGGAGGGGGGATGGTTCTAAAGAGTTTGCCGTAGTATAGGACAGCGAAAGAGGGAGGGTATTTTAACCGATGTATAATGATTTTGTAGGTAGTTATAGCATGGGTGGGCCTGTCGGGTCGAGAGCCTGTGTTCCTATCATGTCCAAATGATCCTGAATGGGGAGAATTTTGTTTCCTCGTGTAGATGTTGGATTGGAGTGGTTTTCAGACAGGCCGTGATCATTCGAAGGGCAGTATTTTGTATTCTTTGTATTCTCTGTATTTCGATTCTATTGGTAGATGGTTTGATAGTACCAGATTGTTGATCCATAGTTGATTGTTGTTGAGAATTGTTTTTATGTAATTGTCAGTGTGGCTGTTTTGTTGCTGAAACTATGTTAATATAGAGTTCGTAGGACATTTAATTTTCTATTTGCTGTGCTTATAATGTTTTGAATGTGGGGTGTAAAGGTGAAGTGGGTGTCAA
>JABUQX010133874.1:0-15000 GCA_015478945.1 Trachelipus rathkii
GGTATTACTTCCGTTCATTCCCCTCGTTGGGTGTTTAACCGTTTCGCATTTATCGTAAACGCTCGCGTTTTTCGATATACTTTAATATATATATATTAGTGATGGACATGACATCTTGCCGATTTTTGACGATGACGATTAGAGCAAATTTTGCCGATGACGATGACAATGACGATGACGATTATTGAAAAAAACTATTTTAAATTTTTTTCTCTCTCTCTCTCTCTCTCTCTCTCTCTATATATATATATATATATATATATATATATATATATATATATATATATATATATATATATATATATATATATATATATATATTATATATATATATATATATATATATATATATATATATATATATATATATATATATATATATATATAAAGCTATAGACAGGAGGGTGAGGGGTTCAACCTCCCGAAATTATTTTAGAGATAAAAATTTTTGATTCCTTAAGTCTCAATAATAATAATAATAATAATAATAATAATAATAATAATAATAATAATAATAATAATAATAATAATAATAATAATAATAATAATAATAGTTAATCAATGAAAAGTATTTATTAATGGAAATGAGGAGACATGTTTGTGGTCCGTAACGATTTCTTAGGTCAAGTGGCTGTTCCTCATACATGTATAAAATATTTAGACCAGGGACTTAAATGTAAAGTTTCCAAGTTTGCAGATGATAGCAAATTGGCTACCTCAATAAGAATAATGATGGATGTATAAAGATTTAAAAGATAAGGAGGGAGCTGTAATCGTTGATGGGATGAGCAGGTTCATTCCTTGTTCAGCTAAATTTTTCTTTCCTCATTCATTCCTTCTAAAACTAAATCTTTCTTTCCTCATAATCCATGGTTCGATCGTGCTTGTTCTCTGGCCATTCAGGCTAGAGACAGTGCCTGTCGGGTGTGGAAAAATTCTCGTTCTCATATCACTCTCACTAATTTTCATTTAGCTAGAAATCGTTGCAGGGATACTCTTCGACGAGCAAAGCGGGCTTTTCATCAAAAGGAAAGGAGTGCTTTAACCTCCTTGGTTCTCCATACTGACAAATCTTTCATCTCTAGCAACTTCTGTAAATCTGCCTTTCCTCCTCTTATTCGATCTGATCATTGTGTTGCTAATTCTCCAACTGAAAAGGCTAATCTCTTCGGCCTCTCAACTCAACTATATTCTCTATGTCTCCAATACTATCACTTTCCCTCCCTCAGTGTTGGAAGCTCTCACATGTCCAACCTATTCCGCTCTGATCCTCCCCAACTATCGCCCTGTAGCTCTCACTTGTATTCTATCTAAGATCTTTGAAACCCTTCTTAACTCACTTCTTAGATCATCTGGAAACTCATTCCGATCGCAGTACGGCTCTCGTTGCACGAAGTCTACTGGCGATATACATTCCTATCTAACCGATTTATGGTTTTTCGCTCTTAAGAACTACGGGGAGACTTGGGTGGTGGCGCTTGACATATAAGCATTTGACCGAGTATGGCACGCGTCCTGCTTTTGGGTTTCCTCCTTCTCTTTGCTTACTCTTATGTCTAGCTTTCTTTCAAATCGCTCAATATCGGCTGTTGTTGATGGGGCGACTTCTTCTTTTCTGTCAATAGTGGTGTTCCTCAGGGTTCTGTCTTATCTCCTACTTTATTCCTACTTTTCATTAATGATCTTCTCACCTGCACCTCTAACTCTATCCACGCGTATTCCGATGACTCGACCTTCATTCTGCTAACTCATATCGTTCTACTCCACTTTACTTCTGGAATTGCCTCTCGTCTTAATCTTTCCAATTTATTCTCGCTGATGGATAGAAATAACTTTGTGAAATTCAATTCTTTAAAAACCCAACTTTTACAAATCTCCTTCTCCAAAATACCTTCTAACTTTCCTGTCTCTTTCGACGGTTCTGTCGTCTCTCCTGTTGACAATATAAACATCCTTGGCCTTAACATGAACAAAAAAATGTCTTGGAAACCTCACATCTAACATTTGCTAAGGCGGCCTCAAAGAACAGGAAGTTCCTGTTTAGACTGAGACTTTCCTCCTTTTCTCAGTTGCTCCGCCATACAAAGGTCTCATCCGCCCATGCGCAAGTACTGCTCATATCTGGGGAGGAGGGCTCTGGTTTCACCCGGCTTTTGGATCGGGTCGAGTCAGCGGCAAAAAGAGCTTATAAACTGTTCTGTACTTTCCAGTTCATGAGGCGATATCTTTGCGAGGCGATGTTGGTGCTTTATCTCTATCCTATAGGTACCGCAGCGGCAACTGCTCGAGGAACTTATCACTCGCGTACCACCACCTTTACGACGCTTTCATAGCATAATAGGTCACGTGTATTTTGTTGACATTGGTAACTCAAGGCTGGTTGCTGTGGTGCTTCCTTCTTTCCACCACCTCTGTTTCTTAGGAATTCTCTTCCATCTTCTGTATTTCCCGCAATTTAATCTCCTCACTTTAAAGCCCGCGTCTATTGCTCATATGCGCAATTTGCGCTAGAGGGTGAACTTTTACGAGAGTACTACACCTCCTTGAATAGGGCTCTGCCCGTGAGTGAGTGGTGACAACTGTAAAAAAAAATCCTTGAATGGGCAGATATGTAGCAAATGAACTGAATCTCCTATTCCCCATCCAAAACATCATTCAGATTATCAAAGAAAATCATACTCTTTTCAACATTACCTTCAGATGGATCATATGTCGCAACCACACGAATTTTGACCTTTTCAAACTTAAATTTAACCTTTAGACTTCTAGTACTCACACACACAAAATCTACCATAGCTCTCTACCACAACTCACTCATCAGAATTGCAAATCCTTCTATCCCCTCTCATTCCTTTCCACAGCAACACAAACACATTTCACACCACACCACTCATTTTCACCGTTTCCTTTCATCTTTGTTTCAGTCACAGCGAGCAAATCAAATTTGCCCTTTCTAAATACATCCATCACCTCTCTCCTCATCTCCTCAACATTTATTCCTCTGACATTCCATGTACAGATACGATTCATACATTTTGCCGAAGGATAGGCGCTTATTGCGATCACGACCTTCTCCGAGGCATGCATTAGCATTCCTGGCAAAAGATAGTAAGTGGTAGTAGGCAGCCAACCTAACTACCACCGTCCCTTAGTCGCCTTCTACGACACGCAGGACATACGATGTGGGCAAATTTTTCTCCCTACACATATGGATATAAGGGATAGGGATGTCTGTAAGATGTTGTCTAGAAGAGGGGTGTGGATATAAGTATGTGTGTATATGATATGTTGTCTGGAGGATGAGTGTGGATATGAACGCATAACAGAAAGGCGAACCATTAGGCACTGGAATGTCATACATACCATAAGCAAAATGGGTATATATATATATATATATATATATATATATATATATATATATATATATATATATATATATATATATATATACTCTCTCTCTACATACTCTCTCTATATATATATATATATATATAATTATTATTATTATTATTATTATTATTATTATTATTATTATTATTATTATTATTATTATTAATTTTATTAAACATTATTTGAATCTCAAATATTCAAAAATTTTAGTATTAATATTATTATTATATTATTATTATTATTATTATTAAGTTTTAACATTTTTGAATCTCAAAATTTGTTCAATTAATCGGCAAAATAATCAGCGAAATTTGCCGATGACATTCACCTGTCGTAAATTTTTTATATTTACTCCATCTGCCACTTTGTGGCCAGTATTTATAAAAGGTACAAATGGATGTATTCGCGAGTGGTTGGTCCCAAATTGCGGTTGAGAGAGTCGTGATTACATTGACCATCTTATTCTTATTAATTATAGTAAAATAATATACTATAATAATCTTAATAATCATTTTTATATAAAAATAAAATTTATTTATAAAAACTTGCTCTGAGAGTCGGTGCAATTTTGCACCGAGAAATTTCAGATTTCAATACCGTAGTCTGATAAAGGCTCATAAGAGTAAAGTATCCCTTATAATTGGGCTACGCCCTTGAAATTCACAATATTAATTCCATTTAATCATAAATAATTCAGTCCTAATAGGACCCCGGGTTACCTGTAAAAATGGGGTTAAGGGCTGGAGCCCCCCCCCATTTCATTTTTTGTTAAAAATCTCAACGGATTCTTCTTATTCATGTCAAAAACTATTATTGTACCAATTTTCAGCCAAAAATAATATATATTTCGATATATATATCATATATATATATATATATATATATATATATATATATATATATATATATATATATATATATATATATATATATATATAATATATATATATATATATATATATATATTTTTTTATATATATATATATATATATATATATATATATATAATATAATATATATATATGTATATATATATATATATATATATATATATATATATATATATATATAAGGTATATATATATATATATTTAACCTCCTCCTTCAAAATTGAGAAAAATGAAACCAATACAAAAAAAACCGGTTTACATGTAACTTTCTTTTGACAACGTTTTGAAATCTCAAACCTTTTCAAATTATACTAAAGATATAGAATTACATTTTGATAGCATTTTATATTGATCAAAGTTGTATTTAAGTAATTATAAACATTTCAAGTCACTTGAAAAAATAGGCTTCTCAAAATACTGAAAATTCATATCTGAAAGTATTCCTTCCTCCTCCTCGCTAACCAGGTGCTCCATAAGTGTCAGACTTGGTTAGTATTTCAAATTGATCCCAACACTCCAACCTTTTACTTGTATAAATGTCATTGACCTCCTTCAATCGAAAGGTCAAGTTTTGACCCCGACTGACCTTGCATTTTTCTATATCGAAGTATTAACATATCTTGCTTCATAATTGTGCTAGAGACTTGATTCTTGTACCAAATTGATCAGGAGAGAATACTGGTCTCATTAATTGTTATTAAAATTGATAATTATCTTTAATTGAAAAATTATATTTATCATATAATTTTCTATGGGATAAAAAATATCCTGTATCAAACACGTGATGAGTTGCCAAAAATTGCCATTGAAACTTTCGATAATTTTTATAACAAATTCACATCACTCTATTCAACAAATTTATTTATTTAGTATATAGTTTTAAATTTGCTATCTTTTGATAGTAAATTTGTTATTATAACATCATTAATTCAAATTGATGTTATTTAATTAATTACTTATCGTCAACCTCTCGGCGCTCTTTCTCGTAGACTATAAAAGTAGCGAGAGCGACCGAGAAGACTCACTCTTAATCACTGCTCTTTCAACAATATAGACTCCGTCCTTATAATTTGTATTTCCGAGTCATAATAGAGATTCTACAAGATTCATTTAATCAATGCAGTTAAAGTAAAATATTTTTTGACGAAGCTTGCTCTTCAAGTGAGCTTCCCCTATCATTTTTAGAGGTTCCGCGCCATCTTGGAGGCGTCTTACCGACGTTTAATTCAGGGTTGAGAATGCTTTTTTTTTATAAATTCTCAACGGAACAATTGAAACTTTCCTTCCGATAGAGGTTGATCTTAGAATTTGTGTAGGTATGTCATCATAAAGCCTTTCTGGACAAACTGATAGGACCCCACTAATGGCTATTAGCCCCCCTTCTCTCCTTGCAGATATGTTAGTAAAAAAGGCAATAGTTTTTTGATTCGTTTATATTTTAATTTTTGATAAGTGTTTTGACATTGTATAGCAAATCAGTCTCTTCTAATTGAGTTGTTCTATTTGGAATAATTCAATTTTTGATCGTGGACCCACGAGTTGCTATACAATGTTGAAGTACTTCTGTTAGAACAGTCCAAAGTTTTGAATTGATCTGTTTCGCCTACGGTTATGTGGTAATTGGTTTCCATTACCTAACCACATATCTGTGCAAAACACCTTTCAAAACAACTTTTTTACTTCGTCTAAATTTAGGGTCCAGTTTATTTGTAGGTGGAGAAATCTTCGAGGTTTTTATCTATCTTTTATTCTCTCTCTCTTTCTCTTCGGTGAAAGCTTAAAAGTATGATATTTACACACATTTTTTCCCAACGTGATGTATACTGATTTTTTGTTTATTTTTTTTACACATGCAAACAATAAACTCGCACACAAGAAAAATAAGCAAAACGCTAAAGGGGAAACTTGGGAAAGTAAAAGATTTGGGAAAAATTTAATATAAAAGGAATTATTGTTAAGATCGAAAATTCCACTTAGGTTAGGTTATAAATTACTGCCTCGTCGTTAAAAAATGAGAATCATCTGTTAGTGATGTTAAAACTTGAATTTAAATTCCAAAGAATGTAGTAGATAAAAAGATTAAAAATTATTAAATAAAAATCAAAAGAAATTTTTTTGTAAAATTTCAGAACGAAGTTTTGCATTTTCAATATTCGCCTTAGAAGTGATTCTTGTCATAAAAGTATTATTGTAACATTCCTCCCGTAAATATTATAACTGAAAATTACTCTTTATATATATTTATTAAAATATATATATAAAATTATAAATATTTATTTAGAAATAATAAAAAATCGCCTTAATAGTTGGTCACGTGGTCTCAGAATTTGTCTCATAAATGAGACAAAATCGGAATGCAAATTTTCGATTGTATAATTTTCAAATATTCAAATTAAATATTTATAAAGCATAAATTATAATTTTTATAATTTCAAGTCATCAATTGATGGTTTATACAGATATATATATATATATACATCTATAGATTTTTGGCGTAAAATAATAAAATTTATGGATCAAAGTTTAGCGAGTTTCTGAACTTCGTGTAATTTTCACTTCTGTTTCCGTGCATGTCGATTATAGCTAGTGGTAATGGTAGATATAGTTTAACCCTGGTGGTGGAGCAAGTTAGTTCCCTTAGACAGAGGCCTTACCTCTGTTTAGTAATAATAATTAGTCTTCCCTCTATTAAACCTTGCTTGCAAGTTCTAAATGGCCTCTAGCCTTCTTTGTAAGAACTAGATTCATTGAGGAACAAAAGCAAAGTTATTATCGGAATTCATCTTCTCACTGAAACACTTTTGTGTCTTCAACGAAGATTATTCCTACAAATAATAATTATTATTGGTAGTCATTACCATTAATAATAATTATTATTATTATTATTATTATTATTTATGTATTATTATTATTATCATCATTTATTTTAGTGTAGCTAGTATACTGCTTTCTATTATTATTATTATTATTATTATTATTATTATTATTATTATTATTATTATTATTATTATTATTATTATTATTATTATTATTATTATTATTTGTTTCTTTCTTTTTATGAGATCTAGTTTGTAGTGTACTATTATTGTTACCGTTATCACAACAAAATTGTTGTTATTATTGTTTCATTATCTTCGGAAATTGACTAGAGTTTTTTTCATCTTTGTCCACTTCCGAAAATATATATATTTTCCAACTTCGAAAAATTATACTACATCTCGTTCGATAACGTGGTTACACATATTCGGAAATTCAGAAATAACTTCGTAATAAAAAATTATAATTTCAAATATTAAAGCGACTTCCATAGAAAAATAAACTTAGTAAATTTTCAATAAAAATGTAATCGTTTTAAATTTAATAAACAACAAAACTTTTTCGTCCCCAAATCATCATAAAATAAAACTCGGTTCTTTTATGGGCATTCGGTCTATATAGCAGTATATTACAGAGTCAATATTTATTCTTCATTCCCTTGTATATATATATATAGTAATTACCCTGGTCCACACGAGGTCCACCGAGTATATATATATATATATACAAATTTTATATTCCACTATTCATTGGCTCCTTCCAAACTAATCGAGCGAAAGTGGTACCGCGCCAGAGATTTGTTTGGAAGTAGGAATAAATGTGGATTTGTGATCTGGTCTTCATTAGCCCAGCTACCTGGGACTGGGTCACTAATCCCCACATTTTAAGTGGCGCCCAACCTTTGTGTGGCCTTAATACTTGGCACACGATCCCTAATATTCATAAAAAATTTAAAAATCATTTTTTTACTTAACAACTTTTTTGGCGCTTTTTTAAACTATTTTTAAAAAATAGTTTTATTACCCACAGGGGTTTATCTTGTGCATAGGCTTTGCCTACAAGGTAAATTAGTGGTGTTTGTACGACCACTTGGACCCGAGTGCAGATCCAACTTTGTTGGTTTTTTCCCCAAAAATTAAATATACCTTAAACAAATTTCCCTTCTATTAGGGTTTTATTTTTTTTGTGTGTGGGAGCTTATGAGAGACACAAGTCTCCAGTTCTTCACATTCAAATTTATTGGCTCCATAGAGGGCATTCAATTAAAATATTTATTAAAAATTTTCGGGGAATTTGAATAACTTACCCCCAAATTGCGGGGAATTTTTTATTTTCATCTAAATACTTTAAAAATTTTATAAAAATTCAAATAAATAACTTACTACAGTTATTTTCTTTAAAAAATATTTTAGTAAAAATATTATTAATATTCAAAATTACATTATATATATATATAAATAATAAAACTTTCTTTATATTGGTGGTATAGTTTAAAACCACTATATATATATATTCAAATAAAATATTTTTCATTCAATTGGAAGTTTTTTTGAACTTCATTTAATTTTTTACATTAGTAAAAATATTTCTCTTGTTGTATGTGGAAAGACATACGTTTTTTTTCTTTATTCACATAGTTTAAATTTTATTTTATAAAATTTGTGTTATTATACACTTTCAACTTAGTGATAATTTGTATTTAAATATTTTCACAAAAGTGTTTAATATTTATAAAATTATTTATATATATATATATAAAAATCCACCACTCACTGATCGTAGGGTCAATATTTTTTTTTATAAATATTTTTATATATTTTATATATATTTATATATATATATATATATATATATATATATATATATATATATATATATATATATATATATATATATATATATATATATTATATATATATATATATATAATATTATATATATATATATATATCTCCACTTTCAGTGGTATTCTCTTATAGGTATTCATTTTACCGGTTTATCAGTATATTTAATATATAAAGAAATAACAGTTATAATTTGACTTTTTTTGTGTCACGAGACACTTTCATGTATAAAATTTTTTATACAATATTTTCCAGCGCTTTATACCGGTACATCTGAGACCGGTTCATCGGTTCAACATTTTTTGTTGAACATTATAAATTACATTTAATCTTATAGTTTTGAAAATTTTAATATCTTTTTTGTGTCTCAAGACACATTATTTTTGTACTAAGTACTTGTACTTGTACAATATTTTACTTGTACAATTTGTATTGTACTTGTATTATTACATTTAATCTTATAGTTTTGAAAATTTTAATATCTTTTTTGTGTCTCAAGACACATTATTTTTGTACTAAGTACTTGTACTTGTACAATATTTTTACTTGTACAATTTGTATTGTACTTGTATTAAATACATTTAATCTTATAGTTTTGAAAATTTTAATATCTTTTGTGTCCCAAGACACACATTATTTTTGTACTAAGTACTTGTACTGGTACAATATTTTTACTTGTACAATTCATATTGTACTTGTACTTCATTTATATGTATATATTTTTATAAAATTAATATTTTGAAACCAACATGGCTTCTCCATCTTCCGACCTTTCGGCAGCTGACCTTGAGGTCTTTAACACTCTCACACAGGAGAGAGAGATCTTGCGAAGTCTCGTAGAGGGGACCCTCCACGAAGCCGACTTTTGCATTTTATATTCCAACCTGAATACCACTCAGGTGGAATTACTTATCAAAAAATTAGAAAAACTCGATTTTGATTTGGAAAACATTAACGACAAACTTGTAGTATTTATAGAAGAGGAAGATATATTCCTTGAGGCCGATGAAACTTACAATTGGCACACTTCTATTTGGGACACCATTTGTGCCCTTAAAAATAAAATTGAAAATATACCAAAAAATAAATCACTTCACGACCAACGTGAAACTATAAGGCTCTTAATAGATGATATCTGTTTTGAGGCCAAAAAATTATTTGATGAGCGATACCCATTAATATACAAATATCTACAAATAGTCGAACAATTAGAATATTTAAATGGTGAGTTGAAGAGATATGATTCTCTCATACAAAAAACCATTACTTCTGAAAAGGCTTTACTGGAAGAAAGCCGTAAATGTGTCAACTATTATACACTTGTAAAAAATATCATATCAGATATTGAATTTCATTATCGCCATATTGAATGTATATATTGTAAACAAAAGCATTATGCTTTTGAGTGTGAGACAATCTCCACTCCTTCTTTGAGACGTCAATACTTAGTAAATAACCATCTTTGTTTAACTTGTTTTTTATCAAATCATACTATATCTGAATGTTTAATGGTCAAGCCTTGCATCTTTTGCAATTCACTGAGACATCATTCGTCTATATGTGAAATGCTTGAACCAAAATCATCCTCTGAACCCACTGACAGTGATTCAGAGGACATTGACGATCTCATCATTTATCCTTCCTACGAGGAAGATATAAAATATCTTTTTGAAAATTTAGAAAATAATATTAAAATTACATCATCTCAAAATTTATCAAATAATAACAAAATCTTATCAAACAATATTTTACCAATCAATATTGAATCTACATCGCCAGAAAAATTATCATTAAAAATTATTAACAATAGTGTCCTTTTAGAAGGCACTAAAATTATTTCATCTTTTGATTTAAATTGTTCTCACCTTCCCCTTCTAACAGAGAAGTGGGAAAACCATTTTGGACCTTCCTTCAACTTTAAAAATCCTTCTTATCTATCACAGTATAGTAAGAAGGTACCCTCTCTTGAATTGGCTTCCTCCCCACAGAGTGAGGAGAAGTCCTTAATTACTTTTCCAGAGCAAGGAAAATGTAATACTTATAGAAATATTGATAAAAATACTAATAAAAATAATTATAAAATATTAATGAAGGATGGTTCCTTTTTCTCTTACTCACAAACAAGTGAGGGAGAAAATTTATTTCAATTTGTGGGAATCAATTTAATAAAAAATTTGAAATCACTCATAGCTATGAGTGAAACTTTTGCAGTTGGTTCTTGTAAAGAGCAACTCATATCATATATAAAAAATATTAAATTTCAAATTGGTAATAAAAATTGTTTGATCAACTTTTCATCAAAAATGGTCACATTTTCCAACAAAGAAATTGTTGTACCTCTTAAGACTAAAACTGACTATTGTCACTTTAGTCAAAATAAAATTTGTCTTCATCCTCTATCAGAGATAAAGACTTTAAAACTCGATTATAAAATTTGCCATTCTTCTCTTAAAAAAGAGAAGTACTCACTACCATGTTCTTTTAAGTCAAAAAAGAACTTTACTCATTTTTCTTTCCGAGGAAAGAAATTATACCACAATAAAAAACCATCGACTTCTACCAAAGGGAAGTCTTACCACAAAAAGGAGGGTAAGGTGTCTCATTTGAATAATGACCACCCCCACCTCTATATTACCACTACAGGTGAGAGAGTAATTATGAGTAACTCTGATTTCCTCTCATCTAACCACCTTAAACATAGCTCTTTGAATGAAGAGTTATGCCCCTCTGAGGAACAGGAGGACCCTATAACTATGGGGTATGATCCCTCCTCCTCCTCTAATAATACCTTTTTACCACAAAGTAAGTCAAAAATTGACTTACAAAAAACCACCCTTGTCCGGGAACTTTGTGAACGGACCTTAAACAAATTTGAATAACCAAAGGGGGATAGGGTTTGAAGCCACATATCAAATTCTATCTACCCCCCCTCTATTTTGTCAAACTGGTACTGTGGCAAAGTACCTTCTCATATTTTTTGTATATAGCAGATTTTTTTTTGTATCTTTTTGTTCTTTTTGTTTGCTCTGGGGTTTCTGCACCCCCTCCTTAGTTTAAGTTAGGTTTAAGTTAGTTTTAAGTTTCTCTTTGAAAAATTTATTGTCTCGGCTGAGACTTTTGGGAACTCCCAACTTATTAAAAATTTATTATTTAGGGTAAAACATACCCCTTTGTTTTAGTGGTGCTTTTTAGACCACTATTATATCTTCTTATAGGACAACTGTCCAACTCAATCAAATATTTAGTTTTAAGTTTTTTCTCCTCCTCTCTCGTAGGTGCCGAGGGGGGGGAGCTGTAAATAATGCGCACCATTACATATTTGTTTTAAAAAATAGTTCATTCTCTTATTGTCTCAACTGAGACTTGGGGATAGGGGAGGTGTTCCCCCCACCCCTTCTCTTGCCTCTGCGGAGGTTGGTGAAACAATCACCTATTATAAAATTAATTTTGAACAATTTATATTGTCTCAACTGAGACTTGGGGATATGGGAGGTGTTCCCCCCCCCTCTTTAAAAATTTGTAACAATTTAAAAAATTATTTTATTAACCAGTTTATATTGTCTCCACTTTGAGACTTGTGAGAACTCTCACTTTATTTGAAATTCCTCTTCCCATATAAGGAAGTTTTATAGTATCTTCTATTTGGAATTTCTTTTTAACTTCACCTCCTCGTCAATGGTTGGTGTAAGTTTATATATTATTCAAAATTTAAAAATTAAAAATTATAAATTCATTTATTGGAAATTGCAAGCAAAGCATTTCCTTAAACTGATGTCATTGTACTTTCGGTTTTCTTTGCTCAATGAAGGGCAAACTTACTCGTGTAATCGTTCATTTGTACCTCCCCCTTTTAATTATTTTTTAATATTTATGATTCTTCACGAAAGAAGAGTCATTTACTTCATTAAACTTCTTCCTCAAAGGAACCATTGTCAGGCAACAACCTGACTAAACGTCGGTCAAAAGCTATATTCGTTTGAATTAAGCTTCGACGTCAACCTTATTGTCCATATAGACAACATTAAAAAACTTATCATATAATTTCTCTTACTATTGAACATTAAAAATAATCTAATAAATTTCTTACTCATACTTTAATTCAAACGTGAACTGTGTATTCCTCTCACCAGTGTCCCCAGGACTCTTCAAAAGTAGTTAAGCTCCTTTTGTACGGCATTAGGGGTTTTCTTACTTCAGGGTTGTGTGTGCCGGGACATACTGACTGTGTAATGTAATTTCAAGTGCCTTGTATATTCGTTTCAAAATACATTTACTCTCAGAACTAAAGGTGATGACCTTATAATATTCTTCGAGAAACAGTAGTCTTGGGATGGAAATTTCTTTGGGGAAAGGGTTTCCGTAATTCCCTTGACTTTGATACTGTTGGTGGTTCGGGATTATTAACCCACCTTTATCCTTATAAAAAGGAAAGGAAAACCACCCCCCTTTTAATGAAATCAGTGTCATTGCCTTCTGTTAGTGGTGATATTTTGAAACTAGAGTATGCAAGACGTGAGAGTTAAGTTATATTACATATGCCTGAGTGTGACCCACAACCGACCCATTCAAAATTCCTATCCTTCAGACACAGTTCACTGACGAATGAAAAGTATACTTATTTACTATATTTTCTTTCACCAAAACTTACGAAAACAGATTATATTTTTTCTGTTGTGGTTTCCTTTGGGTGTGGAATTTAATGTCGTAAATTTTTTATATTTACTCCATTTGCCACTTCGTGGCCAGTATTTATAAAAGGTGCAAATGGATGTATTCGCGAGTGGTTGGTCCCAAATTGTAGTTGAGAGAGTCGTAATTGCACTGACCATCATTTTATTATTATTTATAGTAAAATAATAAACTATAATAATCTTAATAATCATTTTTTATATAAAAATTAAAATTTATTAAAAACTTGCTCTGAGAGTCGGTGCAATTTTGCACCGAGAAATTTCAGATTTCAATACCGTAGTCTGATAAAGGCTCATAAGAGTAAAGTATCCCTTATAATTGGGCTACGCCCTTGAAATTCACAATATTAATTCATTTAATCATAAATAGTTAAAGTCCCTAGTTTGGGACCCTTGGGTTACCTGTAAATGGGGTTAAGGGCTGGAGCCCCCCCCCATTTCATTTTTTGTTAAAAATCTCAACGGATTCTTCTTATTCATGTCAAAAACTATTATTGTACCAATTTTCAGCCAAAAATAATATATATTTCGATATATATATATATATATATATATATATATATATATATATATATATATATATATATATATATATATATATATATATATATATATAATATATATATATATATATATATATATATATATATATATAAGATATATATATATATATTTAACCTCCTCCTTCAAAATTGAGAAAAATGAAACCAATACAAAAAAACCGGTTTACATGTAACTTTCTTTTGACAACGTTTTGAAATCTCAAACCTTTTCAAATTATACTAAAGATATAGAATTACATTTTGATAGCATTTTATATTGATCAAAGTTGTATTTAAGTAATTATAAACATTTCAAGTCACTTGAAAAAATAGGCTTCTCAAAATACTGAAAATTCATATCTGAAAGTATTCCTTCCTCCTCCTCGCTAACCAGGTGCTCCATAAGTGTCAGACTTGGTTAGTATTTCAAATTGATCCCAACACTCTAACCTTTTACTTGTATAAATGTCATTGACCTCCTTCAATCGAAAGGTCAAGTATTGACCCCGGCTGACCTTGCATTTTTCTATATCGAAGTATTAACATATCTTGCTTCATAATTGTGCTAGAGACTTGATTCTTGTACCAAATTGATCAGGAGAGAATACTGGTCTCATTAATTGTTATTAAAATTGATAATTATCTTTAATTGAAAAATTATATTTATCATATAATTTTCTATGGGATAAAAAATATCCTGTATCAAACACGTGATGAGTTGCCAAAAATTGCCATTGAAACTTTCGATAATTTTTATAACAAATTCACATCACTCTATTCAACAAATTTATTTATTTAGTATATAGTTTTAAATTTGCTATCTTTT
>JABUQX010133874.1:30000-32500 GCA_015478945.1 Trachelipus rathkii
ATAGGGCTCGACACCCATGAGGGGGGACCCCTTTCATCTAATATACCATAGAAATCTTTAATTTTCCTCGGACCCCGATAGATTCAACGATTACTGACCATGAACCGATTAACGGACTTACTCTTCTGAATTGCACTTCGAATATTAATGCCGTGATTCCCTCCATTTCACCTGGAAGGCCTCTGTCTATCCCCAGCGATCAATCGCCTGGCACGCCCTCGACACCCTAGGTGCCCCCCGTCATAGTCGTTCTCAATTGTTTACTAAATATGCTGATCCCCCTCCAGGGCTACCAGCTGACACAGAATTCCTGATGTATTACTTATTGCAATCCACCACCTCCAAAGCTCTTACTGAACCATCCTTCTTAACGATGCATTTGAAGAAGCTTTAAGAGTTGAAGACCACCCAGTTACGTTAATGAATGGATTTTTTCGGAATCAAAGTTCTATCTTGTCATCCTTAACTTTTCTCGGAAACAATTCCCTCTTATTTCCCTCCTGATGAAATAAGAAACACATCCAAAGGCACTATTAACTCCTTAGAACAGAGAGACGAAGATATTGATGTTGCTCTAAGAAATCTACAGCAAAAAGAATTTACTGTTACTAACGTTTACAGATTTCCCCACGTCAGGACTCGCCTGACATCCCAAAATTTGGTTTATAAGCTACAGTGTTCGTACGTTTATTCTACGACCCAGATGTTGCTTTAAATGCCAGAGATTTGGTCATCCCAGAAAATACTGTAGAGGACCGCAAGACATATGCCCAGTCTGCGAAGATGAATTTCACATTTAATGTGAAAACGCACCATACTGAAAAAACTGTGGTAGGACCTCACAGTGCCACTTTCCTTAAATGCCAGTCTTACCTGTTTGAACAGGGGGTTTTGGAATTATGCACCTTACGAAAATTGAGTGGGTGAGATGCCATACACCATCTCAAAGACAAATATCCTACAATATCAAGGCAGTCCTATGCTACAATTGCAACAGCCCCCACTCTGCCTGTCAACACACCGACACAACTCCATTCCAGTAGAACTCTTCCCCCAAATTCCAATGTAACTCAAGCAGTTTCTGTAACCTGCTCACCTGCACTGCCTATATTGCCGACTATTCAAATAGTCAAAAAACAGCCTTCAATCCAATCTCCCGCCCAAAATGCCGTCAACAGCCCTACCCCGAGTGCTAGCTTTCAACTGACCAGCAATGAAACAAAGTCTGTTCATCCTCCACATAGTTTGGAGAGCATTTCCTTCCAAGAAACTCTGCCCCATTCCTTCCCTACGAGTTCATCAAACTCACGTAAGAGGCCTGCGTCTTTGTCCCCTAATCTGTCTCCCACCATTACTCCAACTCCTGAAAAAGATGTCCTAAACAGAAACAAAAGATTAAGCACCAAGGCAAAGATTACTCGCTAAAATATTAAACATCTGAATTTCTAAAGCAGAATACACCGGCCCCAGATATAAAAATGCAACTCAGAAGAGACCTCGTCATAAGTCTATTCCTGAGACAAAACCATTAACATCAATTGATTTTACCCAAACAACTACAACTGTCGAACAACTCACCAACCAATCCTCTGACAGTTTGCTAGATCATTACAGTTCTTCTGAATCCTCCTACAACTCTTCTTCCGAATATCCTATCTCAGCACTCCCTAAAGGATTCTATGCCTTAGCGGATGAAATGGATTATAATTCCCAAATAGAGCTTGATGTGATGACCCACTCTCTTCCTAATGCTTCCTGCGCTTCCGAGATAGGTGAATGGAAGACCGTTCAACGCAAACACTCCTATCGTTCTGGATCTGTTGACGGTACGAAAAGAAACCCAGAAATCTACCATCACAGCTCAAATTGCACAGTCTCCCAAATCAACCCACATGTTTTCATGGAAACAGCCCCATTCTCCACACTTCTCTGAATCTGCTTGCTTGGCAGATACTGATAACGCTCTCATTCCCAGAAATGAGCACCATTTACGCTTTTTTCTGACTTAACACGTTCATTGACAATTATGTGTAATCTTTGCTTTTCTCCGGAAAAATTTATCAAATTTAATTGTCAAGAAACATGTTGTCATAAAAAAGTGTAAATGTAAGAAGATACTATAAACCGAGACGAGTGTCCTCATGTTTTAGTACCCGTGGTCATTGTTAGGAGGATTACAGAAGTTACGTTGTGTATCAATTTAATTGCAAAGAAGTAGGATGTAATTTCTCTTATGTGGGATACACAACTAACACTTTAAGAACTCGAATTATGCAACCCAGGTATAAACCCAGTAAAATATAAGATCATTACACGACGGAACACAAATCCCCTCCTACAGTTGAAATTGCAAGTTGTTTTAAAATCTTATTTCAAGTTGGCAATTTCAACTATCTTCGCATAGCAGAATCTCTTTTTATTAAAAAACTTAAGCCAGACATCAATGTGAAATTTAATGAAATGAATGAATGCTTGAATCCTTTTTGGATATTTGAGTGTT
>JABUQX010133874.1:37500-43193 GCA_015478945.1 Trachelipus rathkii
TCTTTCATCTGACAAATTATTGTGTCACATATTTCTTTTGCCTCTCTACTTAAATTGGAAATACCTGTTTCTGCTTCTCACCGATTTGCTACATTGCGAGCGCTCTCTTGAAAATTAAAATTTTCTCTTATGGAGAGAACTTTCCTCTCAAAAGTATCAATGCAGATCTTAATTCTGCTGGGGTCAATGTTCCTCTTTTGAAGTTGACCATAAAGAAAGTCTACGCTAGGCATGATTTCTTGAAAAAAAGAAATCCAAAAATTAAAATTATTACTCTCGAGAACCTTGACATGTCCAGATGCAAGGGAAATTGTATTTACATCTTGAAATTCGTCCCCATTTAAAATAACCTTTAAGCATTCTATTATTTCTTTTTTATTTTCAAAAACTGTATTTACTGATCTTGAATGAAAGTTCCATCTGGTGGGAATTGACCGAGGTAATCGTCTTTTCACTACTTGATCCAACACTGCTGTTCTCTTTGGGCTAGTGGAAAAAAATGCACATATGGCTTGAAGATTAGCAAAAAAGGTGCGGACATTTCTGTTAACTGATGCAGCATTTATCATCACTAAATTAAGCTGATGAGCATGACAATATATATTCAATTCAGCTTTTGGATATATTTCTCTCAACTTAGCCTGAACCACACCAGACGAACCTCTCATAACGTTAGCACCATCATAAGTTTGTGATATTAATTTATCCTTGTGGTCATTGATACCCAACCTTTCGATCTCTTTTAAAAGACAAGTAGTAAGTGTTTCAGCGTCATGCTTTTCTGGTGCAATAAAGTTCCAAAATCTTTCTGTTGGTTTTCCTTTAACAATATATCTAAAGATGACAACCATTTGGTATATGTTGGAAACATCACTCGTTTCATCTGCAATGACAGATAGAAAATCAGCTTCATGAATTTCTCTTACTATCTCTTCGTGACATATATCAAGCATAATTTGTAGAAGTTCATTCTGTATTGTTTTCGAAGTTCCCTTGAAAACAGTGGCCTTCTCTAGATGGACCCTTAATGAATTATCTAACTCTGCACTGAAGTTCACTAGCCCTTTGAAGACACCTGGAGTAGTTGAGGATTCAGTTTCGTTATGCCCTCTCAATGCCAACTCAAATGCTCCACAAAATTTTATGCAGTTTACGATAATATTCAAGATATACCTATTGTTCTTAACATTCTCATTATGCTTATGTATTGATTTTCTATACTCGCTGTCTAGCTCTTTAGCAATTTTTCATGTGTACTTTTGTGTTTTCATGATATTTTGCCTTAGATGCCAGATGATTTATATCTGTTACACCTCTTTTGGTCCATGTGTCTTCACCACCGAACAATAAACATGGAAAACAATGCAAAGAATTTCTTTCCTCACAACCACAAATCCATTTATGTTTATCATAAATAGATAAATTAAAAACTCGTTTGAATTGTATGTTCTTACATTTAACCATCTGCTCTATATTTAAAGCTGGAGTACACCGGCCTAAATTTTTAATTTCCAGCTTCTCTTCAGCTGAATACAAAGAAAAGTTTTTATAAAAATTAAATTGGGCAACTGACTTCCATCTATGAAAGATATATATATATATATAATATATTATATATATCTATAATATAATATATATATATATATATATATATATATATTATATATATATATCTAATATATATTTATATATATATAATATATATATATTAGCTACATATATATATATATATATATATATATTATTATATATATAATATATAATATATATATATAATATATATATATATATATATATATATATATATATATAATAATAATATATATATATATATATATATATTATATATTATTATATATATATATATATATATCTATATATATATATAATATATTATATATATTATATATATATATATTTAATATATATAATATGATATAATATAAATATATAATATATATAATATATACCTATTTATATATATTAGTGATGGACGATTCCAAATTTCCAGCCGATGCCGATTCCGATTCCGATACCAGTCAAAAGTGCCGATTCCGATTCCGATTCCGATTCCGATTCCCAACTCTTATATATATATATTATATATATATATATATATTATAATATATATATATATAATATATATATATATATATATATATATATATATATATTTATATATATATAATATATATATAAATATATATATTTATATGCCTATTTTGCTAAAAATCACTAATTTTAGATAATTTAAAACCTTAAAAATTAATGTTATAGAATTCTCCTATATTTTATCTTTGCTAAAGAAATAATTAGTTAATTACCTTTTATTTATTTAACCCAAAAATAATAGCCATATTTAAAAATCTTACAATAAATGAACAAATTTTTTTTTTTTTTGTTTAAAACAAAAATTTCCTTCTTTAATTTTCTAAAAATAAAATCTTGAAGCAAAATTATCAATTATTATTTGTAGTTAAATCATGACTCTTAAGTTGTAAGTGCAAAACATTAACATTTCTCCCGTTTCTGAGTGCATCCGAATTTTTTTAGGAGAATAAATTGATCCTCCATTCCTGAAGAGTCTTTCACTTTCCACGGAAAAGGTACGAGCTTGAATATTTTTCTAGCAAGGACACGCCAATGCGAGGTTTCTTTATTCGATGAACCACATTTGTAAGGGACCTTTCCTGAATTTTTTAATGTTTCATACTTTTTATTTGGCTACTTTCTACTTTTATAAAACATCTTCAATTTTTTCATATAATGTGCTTTCTCTTTAGGAATGAGTTTCTTTCCTGTTTTTAAAGTCTTTTTCCCTTTAAATTCCGAAAAACAGCTTTAAAACTGAAGTTAAAACTATTATCCTCAGTATCACTTTTTTCGCCCCATTCTGTTGATAAATGAGAAAATCTGAAAATTGGTTAAAGTAGTGGAAACTGTTTTCCTTTCCTTTATACAACATATATCTTCTCCGCACATCCTTTGCTTAAGAATATCTTCCACTTTTACATTGTTATAATCTTCCTCAAGAATGTATTTTAAAGCGTGGATCAAGATAGGTAGCAAGCACAGGATTCTTATCAGTAAAGTAAATGCTGAATATTTTTTACTGAATTTTCCATGCTGATACTGTAGACCAAAGTCCCTCAAATAGTTCTTTTTTTCTGACTCTTTCAAAAAAATGCATATCATTTTCATATTTGGGATTATTGCCGATACCATTGATTCCTTGTGGCTCAATCTGAAAATTGATTTAAAGTAGTGGAAACTGTTTTCCTTTCCTTTATACACATAATATCTTCGCACAGTCCATTGCTTAAGAATATTTCCACTTTAATTGTTATAAATCATCCTAAGGAATGTGATTTTTTAAAGCGTGGATCAGATAGGTAAGCAAGCACGAAGATTCCTTATCAGTACAGTAAATGCTGAGTCTATTTTTTCTGAATTTTTCCATGCTGATACTTTAGACCAAGTCCCTTAAATAGTTCTTTTTTTCTGACTCTTTCAAAAAAAATGCAAATCACATAATTTTCATATTTGGGATTATTCCGATGCCATTGATTCCTTGTGGCTCAATAATTTGTACAATCAACAAAATTTTTAAGTATTTTTAGCAATTTCTCAAGAACTTTCCATTGTTTCTAAACATACAGGTTTTGAATGATCAATGCAATATGAAATGAGAGCCGTCCTTTGTTCAAGAAATTTTTGAAGCATATGGCTACTGGCTTACATATGGTTTTGTATATCCCTGATAAATCTGGTGCTGTGGTAAATTAAATCTAGTTTGGTATTCTTCAAACTTGGAAATAGCTTGGGGCGAGTGATTAAAATGACCTACGATTTGTCTCATGGATATATTTTTTTTACGTCTTTTTGTTCAAATATGGCATCATTGAGAACTAGGTATATAGAGTGTAAAAAGCAAGGTAATTTCTGGAATCCTGCTTGTGTAACCTCCTGCGCCATATTAGGTGGTTATTCTACAATAACATGAATTTTTATTAGGCAGGAAATCTTGAATTCTTCCCATAACATTTTGAAGACAATCACTTATATTAGAAATGCTGTGTGAGATACGTGAAAAGGTGAAACTCGAAGGATAGCATTTATATTCAATAGCTCCAATTATTACAAGCCTACAAGGCAAATATTTCACTGCTCACTTACGAGTTCACGGGTATATAATTATCAAAACATTTACGAAACATTAACAAATGTCTGCCTGTCTGAAAATCTAACATGATATCTTAGGCTCTACGTAAGATGCGCCTCTCATCCAGTTTTTTTTTAATTAGCTACAATCCAGCAAGAACTAAAATTAAAAATCAAACGGCAGACTTGAATATTGTCTTTGAAATATCATAAAGATGAATAAAAATTATTTTCAGATTGTATACCAAAGAATCGGTCAAAGAATCGGTCAAAGAATCGGTATAATTTTGCCGATTCCGATTCCGATTCCGATTCTGAAAAACAGCCGATTCCTCCGATTCTGATGTCGATTCCGATTAATCGTCCCATCTAATATATATATATATATATATATATATAATATATATATATATATTATATATATCTATATATAATATTATATATATAATATACATATATATATATATATATTATATATTATCTATAATATATTATATATATTATATATATATATTATATATATATAATTATATATATATATATAATTATATATATATATTATATTATTTTATATAATATAGAAACACTATCTTCTATATATATATATATATATATATATATATATATATATATATATATATATATATATATATATTTATATATATATATATATATATATATATATATATATATATATATATATATATATATTATATATACTATATATTATCTATAAATATATATATATATATATATATATATATATTATATATTGATATATATATAATATATATATATCTATATATATATATATATATATAATATTATATATATATATATATATATATCTATATATATATATATATATATATAATATATTATATATTAATATATAATATATATATATATATATAACTATTATATCTATTATATAATATATATATATATATATTATTATATAATATATATATATATATATATCTATATATATATATATATATATAATATTATATATATTATATAATATAATATATATATATATATATATATATATATATATATATTATTATTATATATATATATATATATTATATAATATATATAATATATATATATATATATATATTCAAGTTTTCTGAAGTGTCACAAATTTTTTGTCAGATTAAAAACTGAAAAATTAAGGGTAAAATTAAAATCATATTGAGGAAAATGTGTTAATAAATTTAATGTCAAATATTAGTGAAGCTTAAAAACTAGAAATTATCTATAACAAAAAAGTATATATATATTATATATTATATAAGATATATTATTATTATATTATATATAATATATATATATTATATAGTAATATATATATATATATATACTCACTATAATATATATATTTATATTCTATATATATATATCTATATATATATTATATGGTCAGCATCCCGAAAGCATCATGCATGTAACTACCAGACCTAAGATAATACTAATATTTAAGGTGTTTTTAATATTAGAATAAAATAATTTTTTTTGTTTCATCG
>JABUQX010133875.1:17500-23071 GCA_015478945.1 Trachelipus rathkii
GTAGAAGCAATTTTTGGGGAATATCAACAACATTATTACTATCAAAGTTTCGACTATATTGCACAAGTTTTCTGGCAACTTTAAATATTACTTCATTAGTCAATTCATTATCAAATAAAGAAAATGAAACATGTTCCTCATTCAAGTAGTAAATGTGATTCAAAAATTTCTTGACTGTTGTGCTAGATATTTTTTATTTAGATACTCAAATAGTAATTGCAAAATTTTAAATCGCCTAAAGGTATCTTCTCAGAGCAGGAAGTTTTAAATCAGTAAATGTAGTAATACTTCACTATAAAATAATTATCTCAAGCAGTGCTACCAGCTCTTGTGATTCAAGTGGGAATTGCTCACAAATTATATAAATTTTCAGAGCATAAATTACTTTCGCAATCCATCTGGCGTAATGACAGGCTCCAGTTTCTTGATAGTACACGAAGTTATATTGCCTAAAAATAGCAAAATTAGTTCCAAAAATTTCAGATGGTTTACAATAAAAAAAATCTATTACAGTTTGAAAATTTTCTTAATTCAGGAACTTTTCCATGCCTTGTATTTCAGCGTTGTAATTTTCTTTTATAATTTTTGGCAAAATTTTTTGAAATTTCCGAAATAATGAAATTTCTGGGCCAGCTGGAAAAGGAAAGATTTCATGGAAAACTGTAGATAAAATAATTTCAGCAACATGATATTTGCATCCCGTAACAAGTAAGCCTTTATTTAATTTCGATTCTATACGAAAGGCCGATCCATTTATTTTACCAATCAAACACTAGTGCTTGAACGTTTATCTCTATTAAGCTCCAATTTCAAATTTGCTTCAGTTATTGCTTAACATATTTCCAAGCCTACGGTTACTTGAAAATGTGGAACTGCTATTAGTTTTTCTCTTCCCATTGAAGTGGCTATAAAAGTTAGACATCAAATCTTTTTACCAGATAAATATTCTACGAGCTTAGTGTCCCAATGAATTGTAACTGCATCTAAGTTTAATTCTAAAAGTGTTTCTTCAATTAAATCAGAACTGTGTTTACCACATATATTTCGTTGTTTTGGGACTAACGTTCTATTTATGACGTAATCGGCAGGATTTAAGTGAGCTGCTTCTAAACACTTGTTCAGTAGGTGAACTGCATCCCTTTCAATTATTTGATAGTTGTCGAGTGCTGCTGCTAATTTTCTGATCAATATTTCTTTTCGTGGTCATTTTTGTTAAATGTTTGGAAGTACAGAAATATCACTATTTACATTGAAATCCATTTCTGAAGTTTCAACTGTAATAAAATAAAAAAGCATAAATATAACATTTTTGTTATATTTTCATTTACTAAATGCTGTTTCAGTATAATAAAATTAAATACTATGTAGTTCCATTCTCTCAGATGTATTTGCAGGCACTTGCATTCTCTCTTCTCTTTCTCTATACTTTTCGTGCCGATTGAATTTTCTACTTTCTTTGGCAGCTACAGTTTTGTCTATTCCAATCATGCAACTTGAACGGCCACGTTCTCTTTGGTTGAAAAGAAGTTGCTTATTTCCTCAATTTTAAATATTTCTAAGGCATTTTTTAGCTAGTATGTCATTCAGTAATTCAGCAAAGTTTTCCTTTCTTTTTTTAAATATTTCGCTAGCTCTGTTATTTTTTACAAGAATTTTCATGAGTCGCAAAGTTTTTTAATCTTTCACCAACTTTATTAGGATTTTCTGCTGGTATTCTTGCTTTTTGGCAGCATAAAAGTAGTTCTTCTGTTACCCTAGTACATCTTTATCTTTCGAAAACATCGAGTTTACAGAGAATTCCTTAAAAAGGTTTCTAAGTAATGACAACTTATTTATTATTATATTATATTAATATTATATATATAATATATATATATTAAAAGATATATATATTATAATATATATATTATATATATATATTATATATATTATTTATATTATATATTATAAAACTATATATATACTATATTATATTACGTATATTATATATATCATTATAATATAATAATAGTACTAATATATATATTATAATATACTATTATATATATATATATATATATAATTATTATATATATATAATATTATATAGATGTGTGTGTGTGTGTAATATATATATATATATATATATATATATATATAACTATATATATAATTATATAGTAAAGTTTTATTCTCTATACGTATATTACTATAAAAGAGCCTAACTTTTAATATATTTAGTATTCATATATTATGTTCAAAGGTCTCATTTTCTCCGAACAAAACTGGACATTATTATTTGAAATAATATTTCATTAAAAATAACAACAGCTACAAAATATGCAAAAGAAAATAAAACAACGTAGTAGAGATGGAAAAGTTGGAATATATATAAATATAAATGCTTACTATATATAAATATTTATAGATTATATACTATATATACTATATAATATATATAAATTATATATAATATATAGATAATATATATATAGATATCTATATAATATATATTATATATATGCTATACTATATGTTCACCATTATTTTTGTTATGTATATAGTATATACCTATATATATAGAATATATATATATACCGTATATATATTATATATATTTATAATTTTAATAATATATTATATAATATAATATATATATATATTATATATATATAATATATATATATATATATATATATATATATTATTATGTATATATATAATATATATAAACAAGATATATAATTATATATATATATATATATATATATATATATATATATTATAATATATATATTACATATATATTTAATACATATATATACATATATATATAATATATATAAATATAATATATATATATAATATATATTATATATAATATACTATATATAATATATTATATATATATATATATCGTGGGCGTAATACGAGTCAATATTTTTTTATCTTCTTCCATTGAAACTTCGATCAAATCAATATTACGCATTTATTGCTTCCCTGTAATTTGTCATCAATGATAAAATTTTCGTTGAAAAAAAAATACGGTTTTATATGAAAATATAAATTTATATAAAATATTTTGTGTTTATTAAAAAATTATTTAAAACAAAGAATGATCCGTAATAGGCTTGTAAACTATATAAAATATTTTTTTTAATACTTTTTTGATGAATTTATTTAATAATATTTAGTTTAAAAGAGTGATTAAATATTACATAATATTTAAAAAAATTTTTGCATGTATCTTATCTAAATAAGATTGCGAACTTAGCAATTATAAGGACTCACTCCCATTTTCCCCGACCCCTGAATGGTGGAAAAATTATAAAATATTGCTTCAACAAAAAAGAAACATTTATTATTAAAAAATTTTCATTAAAATATACGTGAGTCCTTATAATTTACAAGGACCTACTATTGTTTTTATAATCAGATTTCACAGTTTTAATACTGCAATCTCCGATATTCTTCTCGTGGTTTAATAAGAAAGCATCCACAGGTTACTCAAGTAATAATACGTTCGTCAAGGCTTTAAATTTAATAAAGGAGAACCAGGTTTACGAATCCTTTCATTACGTGAAAGCGAAGCAGATCGCTTTGTTTCCTTAAGTAATGATTTCATTTTGTTTGTTCGTTATTCATCTCAGACATATTTTTCGACTTTCTGAGCTCTCCTACAGATATAAAGATTATTAAAATCTAAATAGTTGTAAAACTGCAAAGTAATATTTTTGAATATACACCAATATTTTTAATAGATGCAAAACTGCGAACAAATATTTTGAATATATTCAATGTTTCAAACCAACATTTTGAATAGATACAAAGTATTAGGCTAATATTTTGAATATATAGAAATTGGTAAACTAATGTTGTGAAAAGAAACAAAGATACAAATACAAATAAATTCAAAGTTGCCAACAAATATTTTAAATAGTTGCAAACTAATAGGTTGAATAAAAACAGTTGGAAACTAATATATTGAATAGATACAAGTTTTCAAGCTAATATTTTTAAAAGATATAAAGTTGGAAACTAATACAATATATAAATAGATACAGTTTTTGAATAGGCATTACGTTATCGACTAATATTTTGTACAAATACAAATGGAAACTAATATTTTGAATGGATACAAAGTTTCAAAGTTTGAAAAAGCTAACCACTAATTCAGATAAAAAAAAATTTAAATCTCTTTAAATTTTAAAATTTAAATTTGATTTTAAATTTTAAATTTTAATTTTGTTTTAAATTTTAAATTTAAATTTAAATTTTAAATTTTAATTTTAAATTTTAAATTTTAATTTTGTTTTAAATTTTAAATTTTAAATTTTAAATTTTAAATTTTAAATTTTAAATTTTAAATTTTAAATTTTAAATTTTAAATTTTAAATTTTAAATTTTAAAAGTTTAAATTTAACTTTTCTATTCCATGCTGAATAGGTTTTAATATATTTCATTCTCCTCCCCAATTATATTTAATATAATATTAATATAAGTGACATAATTATTATGAAAACCAAAGAATTTCCAAAATATTTCTTTTAAAGTGCTAAAAAAACAAACAAAAAATGGTTTTCAATTTTTTTAAATAAACCGTATTTATTGTTTTTTTTTCTTAAACATGGATTTTATCCACCCCACTCAAAGGCTAGTAATAAAACCAGAAAGAGCAAAGGACTCGTTTGTGGAAGATTTTCTAAATGAGAAACATCTAAAAAGATTTGTCTAACAGGAACTATATGGATAAAACTGTCGAGAGAGAGAGAGAGAGAGAGAGAGAGAGAGAGAGAGAGAGAGAGAGAGAGAGAAGAGAGAGAGAGAGAGAGAGAGAGAGAGAGAGTGAGAGAGAGAGAGAGAAAGAGAGAGAGAGTATATTATTGAGGTTTGTAAAGAGAAAAGTGCCAAGTACCATTTTATTATTATCATCATCCAAGTGAATCTTAAGATGTTAATATAATAATAATAATAATAATAATAATAATAATAATAATAATAATAATAATAATAATAATAATAATAATAATAATAATAATAATAATAATAATAATAATAATAATAATAATAATTAATAATAACATTTTCGTCCTTTTAGCCCCATAATAATAATACTAATAATAATAATAATAATAATAAAGATAATAATATAATAATAATAATAATAATAATAATAATAATAATAATAATAATAATAATAATAATAATAATAATAATAATAATAATAATAATAATAATAATAACGTTAATCGCGACATTAATAAATGAACCAAAACTGAATAGCAAGACGAAAAACAAGATCCAGGTCTATGAAGAAGTTCCTCACATCCTCCCTTTATACTCTTAATTGCTAGACCGTCCCGGCCAAAATCTGCCTAGAGGCTTCAAAACACCATGACAGTATCCCACTATGGTTGTCTCGTCAATGTCGTCATTCATCCCCTTTACCAGGCTCACTACCATGCACCCTCACAATCCCACGACATTTACCATTAGTCAGCACTATTTTTCTCGCTTCTGCTAAATTCACATTCCTTTTCTTCAGGCATTCTTTTACCAAGTCAATTCATCTTTTTATAGGCCTCCCAATTT
>JABUQX010133876.1:0-5000 GCA_015478945.1 Trachelipus rathkii
GAGGAGATATGTTTTAACCCACTGTCTATGCTTGTTAACGCTTTTGAACCGAGAAATGGCAGCGTTTCGTTTACGTCCATGTTACCTGTGTTTCTTCTTTTCGTGATGGATGAGGATCTCATAACCTGTTGGATCCTGTTATTCCGAAGATTATTTCCATCAGTAAGCATTTTTTCGGCTGTGCTGGTTATGACGACGTCTTCACGTATCTCTTGAAGAGGCTTGGTCTGTTGATAATCCTTCCTAGGAGGGACCTTTCGTTATATAACCTGACGATGTGTCATTTTATATTATTTCGTCATACCCGATGGAGATCGATACATGTTGCCTCTTCTATTTAACACACACATTTAGGGTCAAATAACTACCTTGTTCATTTCTCCTGAAAACTTCAATTCAAGATTATGTATCGCTTGAAGCATGGGTAAAAAGCTAAGTGTGTGTTATCTGATTGTATCGACTCGCAGTGAGACAATATCTAGCTGGGGGGGGACAGTGTGAGAAGGTTCTAATAGAATAGATGTTGTTTTTTCATCATGTAACAATATTAAAAGCCTTGATGTACGCAACTATTGGAAGCCCATCGACAGTGCGACCTTCTGGCGTACATGTATTGGTTTCACAGTTCGAACATCTGAAAATATTACAGCTTTGATTAAAATGAAAAACGAATTAACATCACATCTTGACGATGTCAACATACTTGAGGATTTAATAAATATAGATCACGGAGTAATCTACGATATTTACACTGAATAACTTGGATTACCTATAGTAAGGTATACAGGAGTATGTTAATAACTAGCAACATTGATAAGTTAACTTCTCTCTGGCTTGAGAGAGTGAGTGCTATTGAACCAAAATATGCAGAAAAATGGTTTAACTTGCATCCTTTCAAGGGGAGTTGAATCCCTGCAGAGATTTATAGAATTTACTTAATTTATGTTGCATCCTATGTCCTCTGTTTAGATGAATTAATTTATTTAAAATAAAGCATATGTTTTTAGGTATTTATATAATGCACTTTCCTATGAAAATTATATGTTTTAAAAATGAAAACTTGTTTTACTTCTCTCCTATGTTGGCTTTATTGGTTAAGTTTTCAATGATAGCTGTTTATTCGTCTGGCTGTTGTGTGTTAAATATGTCATGTTCATAGTTTAGCTTTAGAGAAGATAAAACTTTACAATGTCTGCATTTATCCATTAGGTATTATGATAGTTAGCTAAGGCTATGATAAATTTTTGTTAAACATTACTGTGTTAATGTAAAAAACTTTGATTTAGACTACAACTCACAACCGTTGAAATCGATATTTATTACCATGTTTAATGTAAAATGGGTAAAGTTTTTTGAATTATTTTCAGTTTGCGTTTATCTTTTTGTTATAAGCTTTAATTTTATATTCGTTTAAAGATATTTAAATTGTTTAAATAAAAGAGTTTTGTTTTTTATAATTTATTAGTAATCCTTAAAAAATATTAACAATAATATTAATAATAATAATAGTAGAATATTGATAAAATAATAATGATAACAGTAAATAGATAAAAGTTAATAATAAAATTTTGTTAAATATTTACCAATGTTAATGGTAAAATTAACATTGATATGTTAGAGATATGCTTGACAAATTGTGAATAGGTTACGTTTTCGTATGCTATGTTAGTTACTTTACTGTTGTTAAGTATGGAACTTTGTTAATGTTTATTCTTGCTTAGGGTGAGTTAGGTTTGTCTTTGTGCATTATATTCTATTTCAGGTGATGCTATGTAAGCTTTATTAATGTGAAAACTTTGTGACGTTAGCATATATTCGTTGATCAGTATGACAATTAGATAAAGTTATGATAAATTTTGTTAAATATTACCATGTTAATGCAAAATTAACATTGATATGTTAGAGATATGCTTGACAAATTGTGAATAAGTCACGTTTTTGTATACTATGTTAGTTACTTTACTGTTGTTAAGTATGGAACTTTGTTAATGCTAGCAGTGTTATTCGTGCTTAAGGTGTGTTTACGTTTGTTGTTATACATTATATTCTTAGTTCAGGTGATGCTGTGTTAGCTTTATTAATGTGAAAACTTGTTACGTTAGCATATATTCGTTGATCAGTGTATAAAGAACTTGTTTTTTATGTTATGTTTATCCAAAATGATACTTGAAATGTGACATGAAACAATAGATCAATAGATCATGGGATGGTGGAAGGAGGGAAGGAGGGAAGGAGGGTAGAGAAGGCTGGTTTGACTTAACTGATTACTGCTTTAGGGTGTGTAGAAAAATAAATTTTTAAGTTATATACATAAAAAGAATAAAAGTTTCGTGTAATGTAAAATATAACTTGAATTAATAGAATCAAATAGATCAATAGATCACGGGTGGGAATTGGGGAGGGTAGGGTGGTGTTTGATATCTGATACCGGTACTTTAATCGATTAGCACAGTCTTGATTTTGTTTACGTTTATGAATGATATAAAAACAAAAATTTTAAGTTTCACAACTTGATTGAATCAAATAAAACCAATAATAAATTAAAAATAATAAAAAAAAATAAATGAAAAAAAAAAAATTTTGAAAAACATAATGATTTTTTAAGCAAATTATAAAATAAAAAGGAAAATAGAAAATAAAAAACGAAAAATAAAAAAAAAAAAAAAAAAAAAAAATAAAAATAAAAATAAAAATAAAAATAAAAAATTTAAAATTAAAAATAAAAAATGAAAAAATAAAAATGAAAAAACAAAAAAAAAAATTTGAAAAACGTAAATAATAATAAAAAAAAACTAAAAATAAAAAAAAAATATATATACCTGACCTCAACTTTGAATGGAAGGATATACATAGAATAAGGTAATATTTCGAAAACTGAAGATGAGTAGACATTGTATGATACATTATCACCTATCTCAACGTTTGGAACATTGAAAATGTTATTTAAGTACATTTATTACAATTCGTATCTGTGTAAAAATACGAATTGGAACGTAATTAAGCATTGAGAGGTAAAATCTGTAGTTCAGGTGAGTCAGAAATTGGGTCAGATGAAGAAAACGGGAACTGATCAAAATCTTGATTTTTGAGATTTTCTGAATTTCAACTCCTTATGGACCGTAATGAAGTACTTTAGATGTAGGGTGTACAGAGGAATACATTATAAGAAGGGTGTATACCAAATTTCATCGTTCTATGTCAATATCTAAAGTGTTGGGGCACAGCCCCCTCCCTCAATGGGTGTAATGTGATTTTACCTCTCCTACAACTATGATACATTATAAAAAGGATGTATACCAAATTTCATCGTTCTACGTCAATATCCAAAGGTTTGGGGCACAGCCCCAACATCATATAGGCGTAGTGTCATTTTACCTCTTCTATATAGATGTTAAATCCTAAGAAAGGTGTATACCAAATTTCATCGTTATATGTCAATTTCCATGGTTTTGGGGTACAGGCCCAACACCATATGGGTGTAGTGTCATTTTACCTCTTCTGTATCAAGAATACCTTATAAGAAAGGTGTCTACAAAGTTTCATCGTTCTATGTCAATGTTCAATGTTTTGGGGCACAGCCCAATCCCCTGATGAGCATAGCCTCATGCTACCTCGGCTGCACCGAGGATACCTTATAAGCAGGGTGTATGCCAAATTTCATCGTTCTATGTCAATATCCAAAGTTTTGAGGCGCAGCCCCAACACCACATGGGCGTAGCGGCACTTTACTTCTTCTGTATCGATATTACATCCTATGAAAGGTGTATACCAAGTTTCATCTTTCTATTATCCTTATCAAGGTTTTGGGGCACAGCCCTTACACAATATGGGCGTAGTGTCACTTTACTCAGGCTGTAGTGAGGATACATTATATGTAGGGTGTATACCAAGTTTCATGAATCTACGGTCATTTCCTACTTGGAGGGGCCCTCTAGGGGGTGTACGACCATTTAACTTCGGATTGAGCGAGGATACCTTATAAGAAGGGTGTATACAAAGATTCGTCCTTCTACGTTCATTTCCTACATGGAGGGGGTCTGCACCACTCGAGCGATAATAATAATATAATAATAATAATAATAATATAATAATAATTATAGATAATAAATTAATAAGAATAATAATAATAATAAATATATAATAATAATAATACATAATACCTTATAAGAAGGGCGTACACCGAGTTTCATCCTTCTACGTCAATATCCAATTTTTGATGGCCAGCTTCCCCTATGGGGATGCATAGCCACGTAGCCTCGTATACGACGAGGTTACGCCACCCCTAAAAGGGGTGTCAAGTTTGAAAGAGATACCATGTTTCAAACTCTATCCGTTAATAGGAATTTTTCTGTGCGGTGCAGTACGAGGCTGGGTGATATAATAACATGAATAATAACTAATAATAATAATAATAATAATAATAATAATAATAATAATAATAATAATAATAATAATAATAATAATAATAATAATAATAATAATAATAATAATAATAATAATAATAATAATAATAATAATAATAATAATAATGAGTCGGAACCGGAGGCGGAGTCGGAGTCGGAACCTAGGTCGGAGCGCTCACCGGACGGCGGCCGGAGCGATCCCAACGGAACCGGAGAAGAAAATAAAAAACAATAATAAAAATAATAATAATAAAATAATAATAATAATAATAATAATGAATAATATAATAATAATAATAATAATAATAATATAATAATTAATAATAATAATAATAATAATAAATAATAATAATAATAATAATAATAATAATAATAATAATAATAATAATAATAAATAATAATAAAAAAAATAATAATAATAATAATAATAATAAATAATAAATAAATAAATAAATAAATAAATAAATAAATAAAAGTAAAAATAATTACAAAGAGATAAGCTATCAGGAAACGCACTGTCGTCGCGAAGATCAAACGCACAGCCAGATAAAAAGTTAAAGGGATCTCATACACACCAAGTGACCTTGGCCTACGCTC
>JABUQX010133876.1:10000-15000 GCA_015478945.1 Trachelipus rathkii
AGATGATATAAATGAGATCTTAGAGTATGCCCAAAATAAAGTTAAAGGGGATCAACCTCATTACGATTATCATGATTGCGTTTTGGAAAGCCATCAAAAGAATTTTTTGGGAACTATCAATATTTTTCTACATAATAAGTCTATCACTCGAAGTACACTTCCGGCAACCTGGAATAGTACTTATTGAGATGGATGTGAAAATCAATATATTGCCTTAAAAAATCATTATTGAATAAAATGTATCTGAAATAGTTTCAATAAATGTGACTATGATTAGATAAACACTTCACCAATATGTGAAAGCATTGTTTTCTACTATAAATGCTACATTAACCAATGTTGTGATATTTTTTTTTAAAAATTATTGAATGACAAAAATCACGATATATCTATTGCTTGGAGAAACAATTATTAGTAATTTTAGGTATTTAAGTGAAGAATTTGCAGCCTTTTCCATACTTGATGAAAAACTATGACATGGGCAGAAGAAAGATGGTTTAAGATATTAATAAAAAAACGTTGTTATATTTTACGCACACTTACATTGAACCACGGAACGACATCAAGAAAAAAGATAGAGACTAAACTGTTTATAAGATATTTGAATACTATTATAAATAAAATCTTCCTTTAGATTACTTAGCATCAAATCGCAAAATATATTTATTAGGTTTCTAAAATTCGTTTTTTATACACGAGATTGATGGATGAAAAAATCAGATAGGTTGATGAAAGAAGAGAAGCTGTAGCTTCATTAAGGGTGGGAAATCTGCAAACAAAAGAATAAAATTAGTGAAGTTTGAAATTAACTCACATTTATCAAAAAACATAACAAAAAACAGTTTTACCTAATAATATTAATATAATGTTACAACATCTTCTAATGTATAATCCTGTCTTACACACCTATCTATTCCAAACTGCTTTATTCTTTTTTAAATAAATGAAATTTAATTAAGTAAAAAGGATATGAGCAGAAAATGGTACAATTAACTTCGCAATCAGTTTTCAATATCGAATTCTGAGCAAAAGAGAGCTTGAAAAACATACCTGGCACGACCCCATGATATTTTTTTATTTTCCGATTTTTATAGGTGTATGACGTGAATTTTCAATTACGATATTTCAAAATTGAACACTTTCTGTTTAGTTCTTTTCAATATCGTTTGTCAGGGTTAAAAATGGTGATATCAATAAATTTGGAATATCTAATCATGTTTTACAAATTACCCTCGATGCGGACGGGTTAATATCTTCCCATTGTTTTGAAGTATTTAATAGATTATTACGAATTGATAATGGACAAAAAGTATACCGGGTTTCCTACCTTTTAATTGTTCGAAGAAAAAAGTTTAATCTCTTATATATAAGGACCAGTCTATAGATTATATTATATATATATAATTATCTGATTATATATATATATATATTTTTATATATTATATATATTTATATATTGATATATATATTATATGATATATTATATATATATATATTATATATTTATACAGTTTCCGGTAGTGGTTCATTTACATAGGCTCTGCATCTATGATTTTCTAATATTTACTACAGAATGATATAGGTAACTACTGTATGTTATACGTTACGATTTCATATTAGTGATAATAAAATATTATGTAATAACTTTTGATCCTATACGGTATGAGGACTTTAAATACCAATCTAAGAATAAAATATTATATTCTCATTATAACTGTTTAAAATATTAAATATATCTTAGTGAAGACATTTCAGAAAGAAGTGAAAAGTTAAAATGGTGTAGCTAAATTAAGAGGAAGTTTCCATGTTACAATATAAGAAAATCCGTTTCTAATCTGTGTATTTTCTTCTTTATATAATATTCTGGAAAATAAATTTCCTTAAGCTGCGTGTACTGTACATAACGCTCAATTTTTCAAGTTTCTAAATAAAGTTTGCAAAGTTTGTGCAAGTTATCATACAACGATATCGTCGAGTCCAAATAAATTAATAAGCTTCGAGCCTTATTAATAGATACACTTATAACTTTTTTTCAGTTTCTAGATCAATATCTTCAGTTTTGATTTTGAATGTTATTTTGTAAAAATTAGTTCGCTGCAATATTCTGTAATACGTTATTATTAGTGTCAACTGCTCCTATTTGTACTTTATTGACATATTTATATTCATTAAAAAAAATGTTCCACAAACTTTCAAAAATTTTCTCACTATATTTATTTTTAAGTAAAAAAAATTATTATAAGACTTCACATTTCTTTATAATGTGACTGAAATAAATTGGAAAAAAAAAACATTTTAATTGCAAAATGGAAATTATGCCAACAAACAATTAATGATATTTTAGAATTACTAATACATTTTATTACTATGTTTAATATAATATTTATAAATAACAATTTATTAGCTCAAAATAAAGAATTTGATAAATAAATAAGTAAATAAAATAAATAAATTGGAAAATAAATTTATATTTATATTTCCTATCGTTAACATGAGGACAACAATATAATATTTCACAATGAATGCTATTTCGTGCAAAATTAATAAAGTTACCGAAATTCGAATATATATATATATAATAATATATATATATATATATATATAATATATATATATATATATTATATTATATAGATATATATATATTAATATGATTATAATATATATATAATATATATATATATATAATATATAACATATATATACTATATATATTAATATTATATATTATATAATATATATATATATATATATATATATATATATATATATATATATATATAATAATAATATATACACCTTATATATAATATATATAATATATATATATAGATATATATTATATATTAATATATATATATATATATATATAGTATATATATTATAAGTTAATTATATATATATATTATTATATTTATATATATATATAATATATATTAGTATATATATATATATTATATTATATATATATATATATATACTATATATATATATATATTATATACGTATAGTTATATATATATATATATATACTATATATATATATATATATAGATATATATATATTATATATATTTATATCATATATATATACTAAATTATATATATATATATATATTATATATATACATTCTGTTCAATACCCCCCCCAACGTCCCTTGGCCCCAGGTTAACGCGCAATGCTCAATCTTACCTTATTTTCCAGTAGATAACTTTGGAACACTCCATCTCTCCTTTTCACATCTCAATATCATTGGTGATGGCAGGGCGGCTCGTTTAAATTCGCCTATCTAATTTTTCCCCAGCTGCAGATATTTTAATATGGGTCACGTTGGCCTTTATGCACAAAGAAGACATTAATTATATTAATATATAATATATATATATATATATTATATATATATAGATTATATATATATATATATATATAATATAATTTATATATTTATATATATAATTAACAAACATATGTATCTTAAAAATATTAATGTTAACACTAAAACAGGAATACATTTTTAGAGTGCGTAAAGTTTTATTAGAAAAAATTATTAAATAAGTATGAATAATTATACAAGCAATTAATAAATATATATATATATACTAGATATTATATATATCATATATACTATATATATATTATATATATATATTATATATATTAATATATTTATATAATATTTATATATATTATTATATTATATATATATTGCGGCACAGATTAGGGCACTCGTGCCACGCGGGGAAAAGAGGGGTTGACGTTTCCTACCCATTTAGGGAGGGCCGAAGGAACCCCGGACACACCCAAATACCAAAAAAGCGGGGGTTCCGAAGACCCTCCCGGAGGGGGAAATAGTCCTACACTGTCGTTCCCCGGGAAACGCCGAGCATACCGACCCCTGTCATCTCTGCAGTCAACTCCTTGGATATTCTTTAGTTTTAACACACCCATCAATATAAAAGCTGGCACGTAAGGTTACGTTAATTAGTTGTACCAATCTGAAACTGTGCTATTAGCCTAAGCCACAAAATCCTTTTACTGTGCGGTACGAAGCTATATCATGACGAAACAAATTAAACTGCATTACTTAATAAAACCTCACACCGCGCAATTTGAATAAAAGCGATTTTTCGCATACGACAGAATATTGTTTCCTGTTTGTAATCTATGTTTATCGGAAATGATAGCATATTATCCTTTCCAAATTACACATTATCTTTTACATTTCCAACACATGTTTTCCACTTACAATTAACACACAAAATTGTACAATACTCTAGCATCTCTTGTTTCTTGCTTAGAAGATAAAAAGTGATATTGGCATAACCATCTCTCACGCAAAACCTTCTTACAACTTCACTGAAGCCATAATGAAAAATGCGTAATTTGGACTTTCAAGTTATCGTTCACAATTTCCAATTTTCCATTAATATAAAATGTTATACTTTTTGGGGGTTACAACCCGCATTTTTGTTTTTTTTTCAAGTGTTCCTAATAATTTTACCAGAATTCTAAAAATGTATTCCTTTTTAGAGTAGCATTAATAGTTTTTAAGATGCATAGACAATTTTAGGATTTTTACAGATAATTATATATAATATATTATTATATATATATATATTATATTTAATAGATTTATATATATATATATAGGTGCGTAATCATTTCCATGCGTAAGCGCCAGTTCAATATCGTCGCCTTTTAAATGAATAATCGGATAACGAATTTCATCAGGATTGGTTTTTTGAGCTTTAGAATAAACAAACCATTAAATTTGCTGAATCAACGTTTTTCCGTTGAATTGTATTTTCATCCTGTTTTACAGCCAATTCTCAATAAATTGAACATTAAATAATACACTTTATGCTGTTTTTGATTCATTCCTTGTGCTTGTCATATTTCTTCTATTTAGTTTCTTAAAAATTTTTGAAATAACTCATTGCTTCTTCTTCTTGCCTCTTGAAGAGGCACTGTTTGTTGGACGAAAACGTTAGCCAACAGA
>JABUQX010133876.1:17500-25355 GCA_015478945.1 Trachelipus rathkii
TTATTATTGTTATTATTATTATTATTATTATTATTATTATTATATTTTATTATTATATATTATTATTTATTATTATGATTATTATTATTATTTAACATTATTAATTTATTATATTATTTTTTTTTTATTATTATTATTAAGATTTGCAATTAATTGTTCATCGCATTTTAAGGTTTAAAAAAACATTGTATAAAGATGTATGACAGTTACTTCCACATATACAAATCTATCTATCTAATCTTCTATCAATGCTATCTATCTATCTAGTTCTATCTATCTATCTTATCTATCTATCTATCTATCTATACTATCTATCTATCTATCTTCCTTTTCATCCGACATATATATCTATTCTAAATATCTATCTATTCATTTATCATACCTATATAACCGAAAAGAAACAAATGGACTTCCAATCAATGTATTATATCTTACACAATCGAAACTAACTGTAAGTCTGTGTCCATCTAGCTATACTTTCTATCTATTTATTTATCTATCTATCAATAGCGTATCTAATCTATCTATTCTACTCTATCATATCTATCTATCCATATCTATCTATCTATCTATCTAATCTATCTATCTATCCTATCTATCTATTCTATCGTATAAAATATCTATCGCTATCTAGTCTAATTCTACTATTATCTATCTATCTATCTATCTATCTTACATATTTCTATCTATCATATCTATCTATCTATCTAATCTATCTAATCTAATCATATCTATCATATCCTATCTATCTATCTATTCTATCTAACTATTTATACTATCCAATCTGATTCTATCTATCAATGTTATCTGTGATGTATGTATGTGATGTAGTGATGTATGTATGTGAATGTATGTAATGTAATGTATGTATTATGTACTGTATGTATAGTATGTGATGTATGTATTGTATGTATGTATTGTATTTATTATCATTAATATCTATCTATCTATCTACTATTTAATTTGACTATCAATCCAATCTATCTATCGTATCTATCTTATCTATCTATCTATCTATCTATCTATCGTATCTCATCTATCTAATCCTATCTATCAATAGAATATCTGTGTATGTAATGTATAGGTAATAGATATAGTATGTGGTAAATGAATAGTATGATATAGTAAGTATGTATGTATGTATGATGTATATGTATAGTAATAGATAGAGTATGAATAATGATATGATAATGTATGACTATGTAATGATTTATGTATGTATGTATCGTATGTGTGTAATGTATGTACTGTAGTATGCTTATGATATGTATGTAGGTATGTATGTATGTATGTATGTATGTATGTATGATGTATGTATGTATTGTTAATTTTCTGTCTGATGTAAATAGTATGTAGGGATGTATGTATGTATGTATGTTACTTCTCAATGCCCGTATGTGTGTATGTATTCATTTATTCTATTCATTATCTATCTATCTATCTACTCATTGAAATTTGAAACTATTGACTATTTTGCCCTTTTTAACCTTTCTTTCATTCAATGTTCAAATTTATCCACGCTCAAATTAATAAACGGATAAAGTTTTTTACTCATATAATATCTATGCTATCTATCTATTATATCCATATCTATCCATCTATCTATCTATCTATCTATCTATCTATCTGTCTATCTATCTATCTATCTATCTATCTATCTATCTATCTATCTATCTATCCATCTATCAATTTATCTGTGTATGTATGTATGTATGTATGTATGTATGTATGTATGTATGTATGTATGCTATGTATTGAGTATGATAATATATATATATATGTTGTATGTATGTATGTATGTATGTATGTATGTATGTATGTATGTATGTATGTATGTATGTATGTATTCATTTATCTATTCATTTACCTATCTATCTATCTACTCATTAATTTGACTATCATCTATTCTAGTCCTATCTATCAGTATTCTATCTATCTATCTATATCACTCATCTATCTATCAGTATATCTATCTATTCTATCTATCAATTATCTGTGTAGTATGTAGTAGTGTATGTATGTTTATGTATGTATGTATGTATGGCTATGTTGTATGTATGTATGTATGTATGTATGTATGTATGTATGTATGTATGTATGTACTCATCAATTTGACTATCTATCTATCTATCTATCTATCTATCTATCTATCTATCTATCTATCTATCTATCTATCTATCTATCTATCTATCTATCTATCTACTATTATCTATACTATCGTATCTATCTACGGAAAGAATTCATTTTATTCCATCCCATCTTACAAGCTATTTTAAGTCTTCATTTTAGTTCTCATTATTTTAAAACATTTTCAATACATCTTTGAAGTAAAAAGGAAAATAAGTTAGAGTACATTTTATTCAATGTGATAAAAAAGGACACGGACATTTTGAGATGCCGTGTTTTGCTAGCCAATTAAAATTGTTTTTCTTTTTTTTTTTGTCTTTTTAATCTTAACTTTATGAAATAAATTTTCCATGGTTTCCAAAATGTTTGTCCATTAATTAGTTGTTAAGTGGAAGGAAGTGTTTTTCTTTTTTTCTATTGGCGAAAGAACGGCAATTAAATCCTTGACATGTTGAAGTATTGGATTGCCGTCATTGGAATAAGCATCTCGAGATTCAATCTTTTCCTCACCATTATTAGAACTTAATGAGAAAAAAGTTCACAAATATAAACTTTTTTTTTTTTTTACTTCACCTCATTCTCGTATCCTTCTTCTTCTTCTTTTTCAGAAACAAAAGATTTTCAAAACTTTTTTTCATTTTATTTTCAAATTTCTAATAAGGAAAATGATAAAAAAAAGTCTAAAATAAATTTGTACCAATTAATTATTTAATTAATGTCTAACTTTAATTGTCAGTATTTACAAAACAAGGATTTAAAATTAATATTTTTTTATGTTTTTAATAGTTATTTTTGTGTTTTCTACCATCTAACTCACCAAACCCCAAATTGATGTAATTAAATTAATTCAAAATTCAACTGTTTGATATTGCCTATTTATATTATTGCGTAACCTATTAATCACGAAACAGGGTGAACACGGCAAAACATAGAGCTACTGCTTTACAGTATCTGTTGTGTGTTTAGAAGTTTTTATTTCTTAAACTTGTGTCCATTTTTTTCATTTGACTCGTTTTATTATAAAATAGATTCATTGGTAATATTTGATCTTCTAAACATTCTATTTTATTAAGAGCCGACAGAGATAATTTTTGAAATAAAATAGTTTTCTCGATGTTATCTCATTTAATGATTATTTCGAATTTCCTTCCATCTGCCCCCCCTATCTATTTATCTCTCAATACTTCTTACTTATGCCTCATCTTACTACCTTTTACTCTACTCTATTATTAATGGGATAGTTGATATTAATAATTCCTCTACTACCCCTCACTATTTATTAGTATATAAGCTAATCATTTCCCTCGTGAGTTATTAACTACAAACAAATATGGTATTATATAGTTGCCGACTTATTTACGTTTGAGGTGAGTCGTCATAGCTATATGAGGAAAATAGAGACATTTAATTATTATACTCATATATATATATATATATAATATAATAATATATTATATATTATAATAATAGTGTATTTCTGATAGCATTCTAATATTATAATCTATGCATATATATTATGTAAGTAAAATATATTTATGAAGTTAATTATATATATATTAATATAATTATTTAATATTAATATATTGATAATATATTAATAGTATAATATTAATAATATATATTATATATATATTATATATCTATATATTAATACAAAAATTACATCAAAATAGAGTGTTAAAATAACATAACCGTCTCGATTAGGCAATACTGATTACATGTAAGTTGATAAGGTAGTATGTCGTAAAGAGTACGGTCAATCCTCATTGTGTAAACTAATAGGTACGTCGCATAGTCGTAATGTCGCATTGTTACGTCACTGGAACTGAGATTTCTAACTTTAAGTGACGAATTTAATCTATATATTAGTAATACTAAATACGTAATTGTATGGCAGCAAAGTACGTGATACAAATATAAGGGAACGTAAAAGCGACTGTTCAGTGTTATTTATAGTATATATCAATATGTATATAGGAAATATGCTATGTTTTAAGTATTACATTGTCATATTACTAAACTATGGTATTTATAAAATCATCATAACACTTTAATATATTTAAAGGATGATAAATAAATAAATGTTTTTAAATATGTACAATTTGGTACAATAATAATAAAGAACGGGCTATTACTATGTAGTGTGATTCTTTATTGAGTCTTTCATATTAGCCCTCCTTGATTTTGTTTATAATCAATAGTACTACTTATAATATTTATATTATAGAATATGTAATGGGTTTTATAACGATATTGAACATATCGAATCAAATATCTGAATATTGAACAATAACAAAATTACATATTTGGCTATGAGCTAGTGCACAGATTAGTAAAATAATTACCTTAACAATACTAAATTATATATATTATATTAATTAATATAATTATTTTCATTAATAACAGTATATATATATTAATTATATATATATATATATAATATATATTATATATATCTATATATATATATATATATATACTATATTATAATATATATATATCTATAATATATAATAATATATATACTTATATATATTATATATTATTAATATATATATATATATATATATTAATATCATATTTTAAAGAATATTAATTATTACATTAAATAAGATTTTTAAGTAAAAAAAATTTTTAAAAATAAAGTTAATAAATTATTTGTTTTTATTATAAAAGAATATCGTTAAGTGTTTCAGGCATAGAATATTAATCAGTTTAATGACTATTCAATTTTTACTGTAATATAATACTCAAAATCAATAGTATCTCATGTTACCACAATTAACATAAACTATACTGAAATCTTGAATTGACCTTCTTTATGCTTAATAAAAATATTTACTTATGTAGTGCTCCTATAATGCATACTATTACTTTATATCGATTTATATAGTTCAATTCATAATTAATATGCTCAAATAGTGGAGTGTTAAGTAGAGCAGGAAAAGCTAATAGTAAGAAATTGAGTGAAAATTAAATTAATCATTCTTATCAGTAGTTCACTAATATTTAATCCAGGTCAATTAGTACCTAATAAATGCCGTATAAACCATCACTATCAGGTAACCTGTACGTACCGCCCGCCGAATATCAAGAATCTTTGATACCCACCTGAACGTAATGAATAATGGTCAGTATGTCACCATACTTGTTATAAATGTATAGAGATTAAGCAGATAAAAATCAGATAACGACCATCAAAATACCCAAATATTATGTGAAATTTAACAACATGATAATACATATTGTAACTAATATATGAAGAGCAACCACGAGAGATTAGCCGTTCGTATGTAATGGCGGAAATAAAACGGACCACAATGGTTAGGGATTCAATTTTACTCTCTCTCAAAGATGAAAAAAGCTATATTCCCGTTGGTGAGATTGGACCGACCTTAACAACCAAATGGTGTTGGGAACGGTGTTGGTTTAGGGCGACCGGGCAAAATTTGCAGATGGGGAAGTATATGGAACACCGGTGACATTGTTAGTGTCTATGAGTGATTTTAGGTGTGGGAAATTTATTAAGGCGTCAACGTAATCAATCCTCTCTGAACAAGCCCTCATTCGTTTAGTGAGAGGAAGACCACTCACCAATGTTCGAGCATATCATTTCTAAATATTTGCCAATCTAGCTGAAATCATTTCGTCCCAGCCTACTCTTTGCTGTAATATAAAGACCTGGAATAAATCCTTGTAAAACGTTCGAATATAACAGTGTTAATGATAATAAATCAGTTGATGAATTATGGTGTGGCGACCTTGTTACGAAATGAGTTTCCAGGGAGTGTACGCCAGAGCAGCCCCTATATAAAACAGGAAAGTTGGTCATTCTGGCCTCTCTGTATAAAGCCCACATTTATTTCGCCATTTTGTGTTTATACTATTATTTTTAGTAGTACAGCGATGTCGAGATAGATGTCCGGGATATTAACGAAATTCGTGTAAAGTTGATCAACCAGGAGGATTACCAATTTAATAAATAAATAACGGTATTAATATGTAATAATAGGCACGGCCACTGGAGACGTAGGTCTTAATATAAAGGCGAGATTCCCTCCGGAATGCACTGAGAAAGCGAAATCTAAATGCAATGAATAATATCGACGAATAAATAAGTTAAATACTTTGGTTAAGGATAGATAATTTAATAGATATGCTATTAGATAATATATAAGGCCAATCATTATTAGTCATTATATTAATTCTGCCGTTAATTAAAAATTAATTGAAGGCACGAGGCGTGTAAGGAGAACTATGGGAGATGGGTTGGCCTGTTCAGGTAAAATATAGGCAGCTAAAATATATAATACAAAGCTAAATAACCTAATGACACTGTCTCCTGATTTTAGGATAACACTTGTAAGAGTAAAGTAAGAATGTGTATAGTACGTTTAACATAATAAGGGCAGAGGTATATTGCAGTTTAAGCTAGATTTTTAGAAGTTAGAGGTCATGAGAATCCAGGCATAATAACATGGGGTGGGAACAGAGTAAATATATCCAACGTGAATTAATTACCCTTTTATATTACATAACTGAATAAATACGTATACAGCACCTTTTGCCTTAATAAAAAGATTATTGGTAGGATAATAAGTTAAAGTATAGTTATAAAACTACGTTTAGCATATTATAATATGTGCCAGTTATAAGGTATGTGAATAATCTTGATGATAATTAATTATTCTAGCATAGAACTCTAAAAATATATATAGGTCGTTTATATAAAGAAACTAGATGGTATATAAATATTAATGGATTTAAAAACATAAATGATATATAACTTTGCCGCAACCATTAGAGTAAGTATTTAAAATTACTCTTATACGATAGGAAAATATGAAATGTATATATCTAACTAATATGATAACTGAGATAATTACAACTTTCTAAGGCTTTCAAACAATTGAGGAGATAAGAAATCCGGAAGACTCTCATAAGATGGAGATAAATCGATTAATCGCCTCTTTAATCATTTGATAAGATATAACTGGTATACTAACAGGTATAGTTAGTAAGTATAGGGGAGACTGACCATATACTACGCGATGAGATGGTACAAGTCTAAACAGGTAAAGCTCAAACGTAAAAAATATTAATGACAATTTACAAAGAGAAAAGATTTCAGCATTTGAACTTTGGATGAACAATATGTATGGGATGATAGTGTAAGCCATCCTAGAAATTAAATAATATATATAATATATTAATGAAATATAATAAGAATTATTATTTGGACTTGTAAAAATCTACAAGAGGTAATGGTTTTTGAATACCCATATTTATATTAATAAGGTTTAGGCTCGAACGTAAAGAGAAGTATCGCATAAGTCTCAATGGTCACTCCCTTTATTCTACCTTAAAAAAATAGGTAAATGCTAAACTGGATGGTTTATTTAGATAATTAGATGACTGATGAGTGATAATAAGAAAGCCATAGTAATTCACCTAAATTATGAAATATATATATCTCAAATAATATGAATCTGGTGCAATCAGTTCCAACTACATTGAAAAAGGCAGCCTGAACCCGCAATATATATAGCTCCAGAGTTATTCAATCAATATGATTAAAAAATATTAACATATTTTTGGTATTTATTTATTAAATAGTTATATATATATTTATAAAGTTATGTAAATTAGCCCTTAAATAAAAACCATAAATGTCTATTTTCCCTTATTTGTAACCTTGTATACAATGTATTCACCCTTCTGGATAAAT